>JAHIAM010006896.1:0-26217 GCA_021605205.1 Aegilops longissima
CTTATTGATTTAATGTGTTTTCTTTCTTTCCTGCAAATTTTAGGATGCAGGTTTTGCCATGTGACATTCATCACGAATAAACCATTTGGTTTGCTCTCGATGGCTATTTTTGCAGGTTTCACTTCTTATGTAAGTGTTAATGTGAAGGCACTGTCCATCACTTATATTACTGGAAAAAATTGGATCGATCATTTATGCGAGTACAAGCTGAATCCCTATGATGAACTGCAGTTTGGTTTAACAACAACATACAATTAGTCCTTCTCGCGTTTAAAAGAAATGAAAAAAGCTTTGGATCACAGTCACGGATCCTAGTCAAGATTAAGCTGATCATAGCAGACGGAGAGACGATCGCGCATTGTCTACATACAGATCCCGACACCGTGAGTTGCTCTAGCATTGTGAGCGGCGACGACTTGGATCCGATCAGGTGAGGATTGGCGCACCGACCCGCGTCGGCCGATCGGTCGATCTACGGAGGATCGGGCATCGGCACGGCGTGCCAACTCTACTAAGGGCTGAGGAGAGTCCCGGATTAGGGGTGTCAGGATAGCGAACTATCACCGTTGGCGGACTCCTAGACTATGAGAAGATACAAGATTGAAGACTTCACCGTGTGGGATGGGACTTTCCTTGGCGTGGAAGAAGCAGAAGCAGCGTCTGGATATGTAGATCTCCTACCATTGTAACCCGACTCTGTGTAACTAACCTATCCGGTGTCTATATAGCAAGGAGAGGTTTTAGTCAAGTAGGGACGAACAACAATCATACCATAGGCTAGCTTCTAGGGTTTAGCCTCTCTTGATCTCGTGGTAGATCTACTCTTGTACTACCCATATCATCAATATTAATCAAGCGGGGTAAAGAATTACCTCCAGCGAGAGGGCGAACACTGGTAAAAAATATCGTGTCCCTTGTCTCCAGTTACCATCCGCCTAAACCTTGCATTCGGGACCCCCTACCCGAGATCCACGGTTTGACACCGACATTGGTGCTTTCATTGAAGTTCCTCTGTACTGTTGCGCCATCAGTGCGATGCCTCATCTCGTCTTTAAAAAGCGATACTATCGCCAAAGAATCGCCCAGCTTTGGTGGGACTCTTGACTGAGTGGTTTTCTCACAGCCGCTAGTTCGGCCACCGCCAGGCGATGACCTCTCGAGTCATCGAAACCAATCTCCATATTAGTTCGGAACTTGCCGAACAGTTAGATCGATCGAGCTCTCCTCCATAAGCGAGCTCTTGGATCGCGCCATGCATACAGGAGTGCGCCACAGACTACTGACGGATCGGACCTAAAACGATCTGAGAGAGATCAACTCTCCCGGGCTACCCATCATGTTGCTGTGATAGAGAAGCAATCGCGGCAATTCTTCTTCTATCTTGAGGACTAGCTACGTCAGATTCGATCCCTCCATGCGATTCCAAACCCACGAACTTAAAGTCGAGCGGCGGGTTGGATTCATTGGATAACACTCAAAAATCCAAACTTCCGAGTTAAGACTTCCGTCCCTGAGTCTTAAATTGGGCGGGGTTCGAATCAGATTCCACCGCCCACCCAAACATTAGCGATCTCTCCCAAATTCGGCAAAGAAGCCATTGAAATAGTACATCATTCTTGGGCGATTCCTCTGGTTATGGACAGGATAAAAGGACTTGCCGAGAGGAGGACACAATCCCAATTTTCTGCAAAAATTGCATGGACAAAGGAATCCTAAATGCATAGAAGTAAATCATAAAATTACACGCTTTGCTGACTTGATGACCATAGTACAAAAAATCTCTTTTGTCACGATGGAAGCGCTGGAAAACAGTAAATTTTGGGATAATCCAACCGAGAATACATCCCTAGTCCGAAATAAAGGGTGCATCATTATCAAGCACCTGGGATAAACATACAAAACCAAAACCCCTAAAGGGTATGGAACCGTCTTGGAGGGTTGGCTCAAGCGGACCTGCAAAATTCACGGTCTGAGGAGAAGCCACTCCAACTCATAGCCTTGAGCATGTTGGATACTACGGTGGAGTGGCCAAAAGTGGCGAAAACTTCTAGCGAAATCAGCCCAGCAACACCGATCACGGTGTTAACAGGTCTTGAGACTTTGCATCAAACAACATCTGCGAAAAAGAATACTCCATAACCTTGTGAAGTCTACCAAGTAGCAACAATAAATCCATGGGTGACCGCGGCTATTACCTTTAATGCCGGTGTGAACCTAAATTCGAACAGCCGAGCACCAGCCGCATTGGTCCTCGGCCCGATAGTGGATGGCTTTAGCCTTACTAAGGTACTCATGGATGGCGGCAGCGGACTAAACCTCATCTATGAGAAACCCTCGAAAAATGGAAATAGGTAGGAACCGCATTGGCGAAGCAGCTGCAACCTTTAGAGGAATAATCCCTGGCCGGAAGCATGCTTGCAGGGAAAAATCACCACTGGGCGTGAGTGTTACATTCGGACAATTACTGAGTCGAGAGGTCACATTCAAGTGGCCCGTTCAACAGCGGATATCATGCTTTATTAGGGCGAGAGGCATTCACAATTTTTCAAGCTATACCCCATTATGGGTACATGAAGCTTAAAATGCCGGACCTAACGGAATCATCACTCTAAGCTAGTGATCAGAACATACTCAGCTCCAGCGAAAATAAGACAGCCGCACTTTAGCCCTCGAGGCACTATCCAAAGCCCTAGCGGCCGAGGAACTCACCGCGATAACGCTCCACGGTGAGCGAGGCGATGTGATACTTGATAAAAGATCCAAGTCCACCTCTTTTTAAACCAGCGGATGAAATAGTCAAATTATAGGTCCACCAGCGGACCACGCAAAGCAGGCAACTCATTGGGGCACAATTAAACCCTAATGTGACGCGCTTTCTGAAAATTTCTACAAGAAGCGGGACATCTTCACAACCCCGGACATGCAGGGAATCCCGTTCAGCTGGCCGAGCACAGCCTAAATATCCTAAAAGTTCAAGCCAGTCAAGCAGGCTCTTGGCCTATTTCGAACCCAAAAGATGAGAGCCATGGGAAGGAGCTAGCCAAACTTTTTGGGCGGATTCATCGAGAAGATATAAAACATCCGGACTGGCTAGCAAACCTAGTGATGGTACCTAAGAAGGATAAATCTGGCGCCTATGTGTTGATTTTAAAGACCTTAATAAGGCTTGCCCAAGGATCCCTTCCCCTCCCTCGAATTGATCAAATTATCGGCCTTCTGACGAGGACACGACTCATTGTGCTTCCTCGCGCGTACTCGGCTACCACCAAATCAAGATGGCGGAGCAGACCAAGCTGCAACAGCATTCATCACTCCTCACGGCCCGTTCTGCTTCAACACAATGCCCTTCGGGCTCAAAAATGGCGGTACAACATATCGGTAGCATGCAGTTCAGACATGTACGGCAAACCAGATCGGCAAAGCAGTGGAAGCATATGTAGATGGCGTGGTCGTCAAAACCAAGCATGTCGAAACTCTAGTAAGGCGACTTGAGGCTCACATTCCCAATCTTGAAAATATGACATCAAGCTCAATCCGGAAAAATCGTCTTGACGTTCCAGTAGGAAAGCTCTGGGCTTCATTGTGTCCGTGCAAGGAAATTGAAGAAAACCCAGCCAGATCCGAGCTCTGTCACAATTGGATATTCAAAAGACCTCAAACAAATACAAAATTGGCCAGGATGTGTAGCGGCTCTAAGCCGCTTTATTTCCCGTTTGGGGAAAAGCGTTACCCCTCTACACCTCGCCTCTCCGCACGAACACTTCAGGTGGACGGATGCCATGCAACCGGACTTCGAAGAGATAAAAGCCATATTAGCAACATTGATCCGGTCGCGCCCAACATGGCCGGTAGACAATGCTATTATATATCATACGCAACACATCAAGTTATCGGTAGCGGTGCTTTCGTTGTCGAGCGAGCGGACGGAACGGTTCCCTCTTAAAAACCTGTTTATTATGTCACTTGTCCTCACTCCATGCAAGTCGGTACCCATTATCAAAAGATATCATACGCGCGGTGTTCATGGCATCCTGGAGCTCGACACTACTTTCAAGAAGTGTTACGATATGGATAGCCTCCAGTACCTCTTAATGACATTATAAACAACAGCGTATGACAGCGGGCGGATTGCTAAATGGGCCATAGAGCTCCCTTCCATTTGACATAACCTACAAGCCGGCGAGCTATCAAGTCGCAGGTTTTAGCCGAAACTTCACGCTGAATGGACGAAGCGAACTCCCTAAAGAAATGACAGCATACTCCAAGTGGATCATGCGCTTTGGCGGCTCAAAATGTTGGCGGCACGTGGGGCTGGCGTCGTCAGCGTCCCCAACTTGGGGACCACAGTCCAATCGTCCTTGGAATAATGTCACTCGGACTCCAACAACGCCCGGCGAATCTGAGGCCCATACGCACGGCCTCCGGATGGCGATCTCCATGGGCATTAAGCGCCTAGAGGTGCGCGGGGAGTTCAAACCTGGTGATATCTCAAATAAGCGAGACTTTGATGCCAAAGATCCGAAAATGGCAGCATACGCAATGCGGTCCTAAAAATATCTTGACGCAGGTTGAAGAACTCGAATTTCATCATATAGCCGGGATAACAACGGTGGCGGACACATTGGCACACGCCGGTGCAAAGCGCGATGCTGTCCGCCGTAACATCTTCTGGAGCTATTCAAGCCATCCATTATATGGGAAGGTGAGTCGGAAATAACAATCCGGACCCAACCGCCTTTGCTGACGGCAAGAACACTGACACTGGTGGAGGCTCTGCCTCCGAGATAACACCCTCCGCATACGAAATAATGGCGGTTATGGCCCGATGGGCGGAACCATTCTAACCTACTTAACTAAGCAGGAACTCCCGAACCAAAATGAGGCTCGCTGCATAATCGGCGATCTAAAGCCTATAAAGTCCATGAGGAGAGCTTTATAAGAAAAAAGCACTACAAGGTCCTTCAAAGGTGTATCTCCGAAGAAGAAGGCGAAACCTCGGCTGAAATTCATGCGGTTTGGGTGGGCACCACGCGCCCAGCCCAGGCCCTTTGGGCAAAGGCCTTCCGTCACGGAGTTTTATTGGCCGACGGCCGCGGCGAGATCTTGAGGACTTAGTCCAGCGAGTTGGTTGCCAGCTTTTGCTAACAAAAGCCACATGCCACCACAGCCCTCAAACTATACCCATCACCCGGCCGTTCGTGATGCAGGGCGCGACATAGTTGGGCCGCTTAAGGGAGGAACCCACAAGCAAAAATACTTACTGGTCATGGTGGATAAATTCACCAAATGGATAGAAATGGCAAGCACATTAAAGCGGCGAATCCCGGGCCGGTGATAGACTTCGCCGCCGGGTAGTGCACCGTTACCGCGTCCCCACGGTATCATCACGATAATGGCACCAACTTCACGGCCCGATGAGGTCAAATTATGGTGCAAAAACATGGGCATCAAGCTCGATTACGCCTCGATCTATCACCCTCAAACCAGCAGTCAAGTCTAGCGAAAGACCGTCGGTCTAATCATGGTGGCAATAAACCCGAGACTAGTGCGGTCCCTCAAGAATCTAGCAGCGCCTTTGGGTTTGAGAACTCGACTCCGATACTACTACGGGGCGCGGACCCACGCCCGAATCGTACTACGGATTCACACCATTTTTTATGGTGATGCAGAGAATAGTGGTCCACGCCTCGACATAATTCGCGAGCTCACCTCATGTGTGCATGTGAAGAAGAAAGAAGCGAGGCTTTCGTCGGCCGGAAGGGACAGTGGGACGCATTGGAGGAGGAGGGCGGCGTGGCAAAAGCTAGTTCGCATTCTATCAGCTTAGCGGGCACGAAGATATCAAAGCGGGGAAATGCGGGCCAAAGCTTATAACGTTGGCGAACTAGTTCTACGCTTGCGAGACAAGAAAAAGGACAAACTCAAGCCCAAATGGGAAGGTCCCTTCATCATCGACCCAGGTCACGACCGGCAGACATATGGTCTAGCAAGCATCGGATAACCGACTCGGTAGAAGAACCCATGGAACACTGACCCGTCTACATGAAGATTCTCGCCTAAGCGCGGACTCCAAGTTCGTTTCCTTCCTCCGTCCACATTTTCTATTTTTGCTGTCTTTTATTTCTCTCCTTCCCCTCCTTCTTCCTTAAGCCCTTTAGAGGCTCATTTGCGCTTTGTTACTTTTTATATTCATGGCCATCTTAGCGCTCATTATACACAGAGGCTTCTTTACGGAAGCTTATTTTATCTGGGCTTCATGCCCCAACACATCGCGTCAAACTTCATGTACCTTTTATTCATTATTATAGCATCGTCACGACTTAAGTTTTGGCCAAGCTGGGTTTGCTACGGCTCCTATGCTTACCCTCACGTTCCCGATTATTCGGCTAGGTGGTAAAGGCACCTCTGCGATTATTCTTTTGCGGGTCAGCCGGATGTGTACCTCGGTAGGTGGCGAAATAAGCGTTCTTAAGGGAATATTGGTGAACTGAAAGATGATTTTTAACTATTACCCATCTGCCCCGATTGATTTTCTGCTTTCATAGCAGCTTTGACACTTTTTAGGGCATGCATCCATCGAAGGAACCCATAGGACTATTCTCCTGGAAGATGTTTCTTACTACCCATGTAATATAACATAACTAGTTGGGCACTTATGCGATACAGCAACCTTGACCCTCGCCTTGTGTCCATGCAGACCCGGTTCTTATATAACCACGAAGATTCCGGACACTCCGGACTATTGGGTCCTAAGGTCGAAGCGAAAAGGTCGCTATGACAAGCGATCTACAATCCGGCTAGAAGACATTTTTTTCATGTCATATTTTTACATAGTCAACTCGACTCATTGTATTCCTCCTCAATGCCATCTAATAGGCTATCTAATTTACAATCTTGCTGGGAATACTTGGTAATTCTACTTGGCGTACACTAAACCTTTGGGGATCTACATCCCCCGGGGCCCCCTGGTCCGACCTCGGCCATGTGGTTTGGGTCAACCTTATGAGCGTCTTTACCATGGCCCGAGCCTCCCCGCCTTCCACGGCGACCGATATCTTCCATAGTCGGAGCGCCGCCGTGCTCCTTGAAACGCTCTTCCAGCTCCCCAATGCCTTGAGGAGGAGATAGAAAGGCCTGGCCGGCGGCCTTTCATCACCTGCGGACTTCGTTAGTGCGGTGGCCTTTCGGAAGAAGATCACCTGAAGCGGGCATCTCCTCCTCGGGGCGACAAGTGAGCAAACCTACATACATGTTTATGTTAATCGCCTTCCTCGAAACTCTTTCAAAGTTGCTCAAGCACTTCTTGAAAATGCCACGGCCCGTCGATTCTCCTTCTGGTGGACAAATGAGCACGAACATCCTTTGGTTCCTCACCCAGTTTGGTGTTGGCATCTTGGAGGTTATTTTTCTCCTGCCGCACCCTCATGCGCTCTCGGCCCTTTAGGCTGGCCAAAAGTTTGCTTGTCGGGATCTAGTCGGCGCCATCTGCAATATTTTTGTCAGTTTACACCCCGCCACTTCATAAACTATTTATCTTTTGAGGCGTATATTACGGAGGGGTCTCTGTGGCTCCCCAATGGCGGTATCGGCCTTAAGTTGGGCCTTGCACTCTTCAAGCTCTGGGACGGTGGGTACTCTTTTTGTAAGATCTTGCATAACAAATGATCCTTAAATCAGTTATTCTTACTATTTTAAGTCTGGGGACTCTTGGTATATAAGCTTCAAATTCCCCGTATGTCCTTTACATCTTTGCTCCATGGCTCGGCGACCATCTTGGCGGCGAGTGCGCATCTCCCAATTGAAGGCATTCAAGGCCTCTTGGGAAACTTCGTCAAAAACTGTCCGGGCCTTTTGTGATTAGGCGCTCTCCACCTCGAGTTGGTGGCGGACAATTGTCGGCATCCTCACCGGAACATCCGGCGTCGCCCTCGTTTCGCCTCCGGCCGGACCCGGCTTTGGAGCGGCGGCGGAGGTTCAGTTGGCAATCTCCCGGACTCGGTCCGGCGCTTTTCCTAAAAAAAGGCGTCGGTTTCGCCTTCGGGAATCAATCCTAGGAACATGGTGACCGCCATACCGTTCGGCGGAGTTTTGATCCGGACCACACTCCCTTTCTTTTTGAGGCGTCACCCTTGTTGGCCCCCGGCAGGCTCGGCTTCTGCCTCGAAGGTACCCCCTGCGAAACCCATTGGTATCCGGTGATCAAGAAATAAGCACGGATGGGTCATTATCGAATATTGGGACCTTGGTCTGATTACTGCGGTGGAAGTATTCGGGGTGATCGGCGTAATGGCAAGCCAAAAGCATTATCGATGCTAAGTTGGTGGAATACCCGTCGATCAACTCCACCTTTATTCGGATCCTCTTGGGAGGGGATCGAGGAACCGTTCCGGATCCTCGGGTTGTGAAGGGCGGTATCTTCTCCACATCCGGCCGATTCTTGTAAACCATGAAATGAATATTTAACCGGGAACATGGATCGGACAGGCCACAAAGATGTTTGCTTACCCCTTGAAATTATTGAAAAAACTCCTTGATGGATTGATGGAAATCCTCCTCCTCCCCTTTATACATGGCGGACAAGATCTTCACCACTCGGTGACCGATCCGGCCCTTTTGGGCCATGGCGGGTGGCTCGTCTTCCCGTTGAAGTCCCACGGGGTGGCCCCTATATTGGGCGGCTGCCTCCCCTATTGCAGATTCCATGACTCCAATCATGGTCAATCCGGCATGAGCGATAATCTTATTCGGCTCATCAAGTAGAGGACATCCGGTCATTTTCCCTCGGGAGCTCAAAGGGGCGCCCTTAAAGGCGCTTCTTGGAGGAGCATTGCCAAACTCGAAAGGCCCGATCCGAGCAGGATGCGGCGGCGGGGCGCCCTCCATGTAAAACCATTTTGGCGGTCTCGGGGCGCCTTCTTGGGGAGTTCGGATGGTATCCGGTCCGACGATTTATAACTTCGGCTCCGCCCCTTAATATATTGACCCCTCATAAGAGCAGGGTACTAGGAATTCTCTTCCCGACCCGAAATGAGCCTCGGCCCAAGAACAGTTTGCAAAGGGCCACGAAGCCCGGCGATGTGCAAGATGGAGGCGGGGAGTAAGGTGGTGCAAGGCGGAGGCCGTTAGAACTCCAGGCCCCGGAGAAAGCGGATGGTTGGAAATCCGAGTCCTCTTACTAGATAAGAGATGAAACATACCGCTCTCCTTTAGAGGGATCGGGGACACTCTCCGGTTGCTTTCCGCCCTTGTAGGTGGCAATCGGCTGAACCGGAACCATGAAGGCGGGGAAAAATCCCTAGTTTGGAGTATAACTAGCTTTCGCTATACGGGGTTGAGCATCTCCCAATTTCGGTGGAGAGGGGGGGCGGGAAGGAGGAGCGCGGCTTTGTCCATGATGGAATGGGCTTTGGTCGGAGGCACTCCGATGGCTTCAGGAAGGA
The DNA here is from genome assembly GCA_021605205.1 of Aegilops longissima. Lineage (NCBI taxonomy): Eukaryota > Viridiplantae > Streptophyta > Magnoliopsida > Poales > Poaceae > Aegilops > Aegilops longissima. The sequence goes on from JAHIAM010006896.1 coordinate 9,441, forward strand.
GGGATGGGTGTGACTCAGATCTAGATCCCGCCCCTCATAGGCAGCTCATTTGCACAATAGGGGGTAAGTGGAAAAATACTTTCGGCAGCATTCATTCAAACCGTGGAAGATGGCCATTATTGGGGTAAAGCCAAGGGCGCAATTTCTCGGAAGTGTAACATCCCAAAATTTCAATTTGGAATGTTATACATTAGGTCATCATGCATATCATATTTTCTCGCATTTTCGATCCTAGAAAATTCCGCAACTCAAGGACCCTCGGAAGAGAGTTGGAAGTTTCATTATTTTCATATTTGGGATTTCTCAAATTTTGAAAATAGGATCATTATTTATTTAATTATCTTCATAAAGTTTTGATAAAAAAATTAAGAGAGGGAAATAATATGACTTTCCCAACATTTAGGAAAAATGAAGATATTATAAATAAATCAAATTTTTTTAAGGATTTATTTGCTTTAGGCAAAATGAGCATTTAAAAAAATATGCATATTTGCCCGTTTTTAAAGTTCATTTTGTTGACTCATTTTTGGGAGTGGGGAAAATTAATTTTATTAAATTCCGGTTGTTTGGTTTATTTTTAAATTGTTTTAGTTTTGTTTAAAAACGCCCGCCCTCCGGGCCAAGGCCCGGCCCGGCCCGGCCCGCCCGGCCACCTCCCTCTCCCCCAGGCCGGAGACTCCCGCCGCCGCCCGCCCCGCCGTGTCCGGCTCGGACCGGGCCCGCCCGCCCAAACCCCTCTCCCCAAAGGCACCCCCCCTCCTTTTATCCCCGCCCCCCCCTCTCCCTCATCCCTTGGCCCGCCCTCACCCGAGCCCCTTGCTTGGGGGCCCGCCGCCGCCTCCCCGGTCGCGGGGCCCTCGCCCCCCTCGCCCGCCCGCCCTCCGACCCCCGGGACCCCGCCCGGGCCCCGGAGGCCCTGGGGGTAGCACCTCGCCGCCCCCGGATCCGGTTTTTTAGAAAAACCCGATCCGATTTTCTTGATGTTTGTTTTTTAAAAAACTTAGATGGTTTTATTTTTTTCTTGGTTTTCTTATTTAGTGATTCACCGAACCCGTTCGTTTCAATGAAACGTGTTCGTTGGATTAGTTTAATTAACGACCGCTTATTTAATCCGTTCGTCTTTTCTTTTAATCGGTTTAAAACCGTTATTTTTCGATTTGATTTCCAATTCGATTTTCAAATCTTTTAATTTCTCGCTTCGTTTATCGAATCGGTGATTCAAGCGCCTGGAGTTTCGTTCTGAAACCGCCGTTTCGACTAACCTACTTACCGAGTTTTGCTACTGTAAAATTTTGACCTAGTTTCAGATTGCTAAACAGTCGTTCTCTCCGAGTTTGACTTTCGATGTTTTATTTTGATTGATTCTTTTGCAACCAGGGTTCTTAAGTTGAACTCTTGGTTAGATCTTTTATTCGAGATTTCCCGTGCATTAGATGAGTACTTATTGTATGCTTGTTGTTTGTCTGCGTTAGACACCGGTCGCGCTTGTTACTTGAATCTCTGGGTCTCGCGGATCATCGGCAAGGCAAGTAACCTTGATCATACCTTTTCTACTACCGGTTTTATTGCATTAGATCAAACCCTCAAACACTTGCATGTTTAGGATCTAATTAAATTGTGGGTTTGGGAAGTAGATTGAGGTAGTACCTATTACTGTTTACTTATGAAACCTTGGGAGTTACTTCTCGTTTGCTTATTATGCCATGCTATGCTAGTAGGCGTGGATTGGGTGAGTGAATATCCATGACGGAATGTGAATTGTTAATTAATGGTTTATCTAAGGTGGCAACCTAAACACACACTGGGTGGATTGGGGCACTGGTTTCCATCGAGGACTTACTGTTTTCTTGGACCGCCACCGGGCTCTAAGGGATCATAAGATTATTCAAGCTGGAAACTTCCGTGTGCAGCCACAAGCCAATTATGGGCTCTGGCGTAGTTGACTAAGTTGTCCGAACTCTTACGGGTAGGCTAGGTGATGTAGGGGATGTAGGTTAGTACGGTCTACCCACATGTAAGGTGCTAAGCCCGAAAGACTATGTCTCGGTCATCCGTTTCTCAAACACCATGCGGTCGAGAACCCGGTAGGAAGATCGAGTCTTGTGGGGAAAAGTCATAAACCTCTGCGAGTGTATAAACTAATCATGATTAGCCGTGTCGGTTATGGACATTTTGAGTGTCTGGTAATTGAATATCATGTGAATCTCAACATGTTACTTCTAATAAAAGTTCTTTGGGTTTTGATGAGTACTTTTTAATTGGGATTGAGATCGCATCAACCATTCTCAATGTTTTAACCACCATGATAGTTAAATAAAATTATTCCTTTGTTGTGAGGAAAAACTAGCTTTATGCAAAAGTATAACCGTGAGCCTTACCACCAGCCATATATGCATGTAGTATGAAACTTATTTCCTTCATTGCTCTTTATGTGTTACATTACTGACATATTCCATGTCTTGACCCGTTTGGGCTGCAACTTTCACGTTGGAGGACGTTTGAGACGACAGTGAGGTGTTAGGTGCATGGTTCTATACCGATGATCTTGGAGATGGAGTTGATGGACTCACTTATCTTCCAAGCCTTCGCTGTTATTAATAGATGGCTTTAAGCCATTATTATTGTGATAAGTTCCCTTGTGGACAAGCGATGTAATAAGTGTGTGATTTACTACTCGCTATAAATCCTTGAAATCTTGTGTGGTGTCGGCATTCTTGATCGGGGATGACAAGAGCACGAGACTTGATCCATTCAGGTGCGTGGCCTCTCGAGAGAATGAGTATCGAAACTTCACTGGGCTAGTGAGACCGACCACTAAGATAAAAGCCATAGGTCACTACTCTCTTCCCATTTCTAACTCCTCATCTTTTCTACTCTCTTTAGGATGTGGACGTGAAGATCAAGTACACCCAGCCAGGATGAAGGCACACCTTTTGGATTTCACTTGAAGGAAGTTACAAGTGCACGAACATTGGACTACCAAGCTTCACGGGACTTTCAGCATACACTCTGCTTTGAAGAGGCGGAAGATTCAAGCTCACGTTCGGGAAGGACATGCGCCCCAATCACCAAGCCTATAGATAGTGTTTTCGATTGCACCAACTTGGAGTGCAGGGAAAAGCATGGCAGCTCACATCACCATGGGGCGCATTGGAGAAGTTTATCAAGAAGACCTCAGAGACACCATCTACCAGATTTGCGGACGCCGAGATGACAAGCTGGGGTCGTCGGCACCAAGAAGGATAGATCCATTGCAGCGTTCATCCGGGAGTTAAATCGGCACATTCGGGCGGAGAACCAAATGTGCAATGATATGTTAGGATTCTGAGAAGACAAAGGAAGGATCATCGATGGAAGAGAACTAAAGACTACACAAAGGACTACATGGGCCGAGATCGCTAGCTGCAAGACACAATAACGATCTTAAGTCGAGATCGAAGAACTCAAGAAGAAGTTGGCGCTTCGAGAATGAAGACCGGTATATGTCGATTGTCAAGCGACTACATCAACATCGTCGACACCGATTCGGATCCAAGTGAACCCGACTTTGAAGGCGATGGCTAGGCGAGACATCATGGAGTCTTCCACGGTTCAAATTAGTAGAAGTCCCCACATATTAGTAGTATTCCTCCATGTAAACATTATAGTACATGCACTTTTACGATAGTTAGATCGTTGTAAGCCCTTGTTTGATTGAATGAAGTGATTTTGTGTGCATTTGCTCATGTGCATTTGGGTAGTAGATTCCCATAGACCTCAATCTATTCTAAATTACTCTTCTTTTCTAAACCCGCCGGATGCCTCGGGTATGACCCAGGATTTCGTCCTTGCGTTCGGCAACTGATCCGTGACGGAATACCCTAATTCAAACAGTGATGCGAGAACCGGGGCAGCAACAACAACAACCACCACCACCACCACACTGCGGATCACACTCGTTTCCTTAGACACTAAATCCGCGGTGTATTCCGATAACACCAAGCCGATTGTGGCAGATGATTGGCTCCATGAGATAGGAAGGGAGTTGACCCGCTGCAGGATGCACAGATGAGAAAAAGAGTGAAGTTTGCAGACACATCAGCAGAAGGACCAGCGTGACGGTGGGAGAATTTTGCAGCCACTTACCACGAACCACCATCACATGGGATCAATTTCAGCAAGCTTTCGCCTTGCCCATGTTTCAGTGGAGCTATGGCCATGAAGAAGTGAGAGTTACATAACTTACGCCAAGGAGGAATTGTTGGCGATCGTGGATGACTTTAGTAAATTAGCGTTATGCCCAGGATGAGCGTTGCTACCGATGCACTAAGCGGGATAAGTTTCATAGAAGTGAATGATGAGTTGAGCATGCAGTTGATGGTAGCAGTTTCAACAACTACCGAGAGTTGGTGAGCCGAGCCCTCATGATTGAAGGAAAGCGGCGACAAATTGAGAACCGCGGCGGAAGTATGGACAAAGGAAGTATAACTCGGAGCTCGGCGAAGCCTCGTTATACCCTAAATCAGGAATTCAGTTCAGCATACCCATGGAGGAGGTAGTTCACATAACCATAATGGCACCAAGAATGGGAGCAGGGAATGGAGGAAGCAATGGACAGAATCGCACCAACCGTCAACACCATCCAAAGTAGACCTGAGTCACATTACTTGCTTTAAGTGCCATAGGCGGGCATTATGCAATAGACATCGGAAGGCCAGAATGGAAATAGCAATGTGGAGCTCTGGAAGAAGCCCAACCCTTTCCAGCGGAGACGAGTGAACCACATTGATGTGGAGGAGGTTGAAGATCAGCCCGATGTATTAATCGGTAAGTTTTTGGTTAAGTCATTTCTATGATTGTTCTTTTAGATCTTGGTGCATCGCATTCCATACATATCAAGGGATTTGTGGATAAGTACAAATTCCGACGCCAAGCCCTTAGGTCACCCATGCTAGTAACCTCACCGGAGCAGAATACATGGCTAGTAAATGGTGTGATCGTTGCCATTAAGGATTGGACACTATGTTTTCCCCTCGGACCTAATAGTTCGGAATCCCAAGGATTGGATGTGATATTAGGTATGGATTGGTTATCAAAGGTATGGAGGAAACATAGATTGCACCATAAAGTCAATTTGCTCACCACACGGGAAGGAAGAAGGATTAAGTATGTATCACGGCACGGTAGAGAAGAAGCGCAAGTTAATTGCCTATCGGGAGTGGTGTAGGAAGAAGAATACCGGTGGTGAAGGATTTTCTGATGTATTTGGAAGAGTTACGGGAATGCCACGGATAGAGACATTGAGTTTTTGATCGTTGTTGTTGCCGAGAGCAGGCCCGATATCGAAGCGACCGTCTGGGATGCACCACCGGATTTGGCGGAAATCAAGAGAAGCAGATTAAGGAACTATTGGATAAAGGTTTTATCGCCCAAGTTCTTCACCTTAGGGATCACCCGTTTTGTTAGTAGAGAAGAAGGATGGATCTTTGAGAATGGTTGTTGATTATCGTGGATTGAATGAAGTAACAATCAATAACAAGTACCCACTACCTATGATAAATGATCTGTTTGATAAAACGCAAGGAGCCAAAGTGTTTTCCAAGATCGACTTGCGGGGAGGTACCATCGATTGAAGATCCGGGAGCAGGACATACCGACAGCATTTACCACGAGATATGGACTGTGCGAGTATACCGTTATGTCATTTGGACTGACTAACGCACGCAGCCTATTTCATGAACTTTGATGAACAAAGTGTTTATGGAGTTTTGGATAAGTTAAATCGTGGTGTTCATTGATGACATTTTGATTTTCTCGAAGAATGAAGAGGAACACAAGGAACATTTGCGATTGGTTTGGAGAAAGCGAGGGAACACCAGTTGTATGCCAAGTTCAGCAAATGTGAGTTTTGGCTAAAGGAAGTTAGATTTCTGGACATGTTATATCAGGAGAAGGAATAGCGATTGACCCTACAAAGGTTGAAACCGTAACCAAATAGGAAGCACCACGGCGAGTTGGAGGAGAGATTGAGAGTTTCCTTGGACTCGCGAGGATACTACGAAGAAGATTCATTGAGAATTTCTCAAGGATTGCTAAGCCTATGACTGAATTGTTGAAGAGGATAACAAATTCATATGGGTGAGGACTGTGAGGGCAAGTTTTGGAGTTGAAGAAAAGATTGGTTACCTCACGGTTTGATATTGCGGATCAGACTAAGGATTATGAGGTGTATTACGGCCTCTTCACGTCGAGGACTTGGAGCCGTGCTTATGCGAGGAAGGAAGAGTTGTTTCGTATGCGTCCGACAACTTAAGCCCCATGAGTTGAATTATGCCACTCATGATTTGGAGTTAGACTTGATTGTGCATGCCACGAAGGCGTGGAGACATTTTCTCATTGGAAATCATTGTGAAGTATATCACGGATCACAAGAGTTTGAAGTACATCTTCACCTGAAGGAATTGAATCTCGAGACAAAGGAGATGGTTAGAACTTATCAAGGATTATGACATGAGATTGCATTATCACCCGGAGAAAGGCTAATGTCGTAGGCTGGCGCATTGAGCCGTAAAAGCACGTCAATACCCTAATGATGGGAGGAATACCCAATGAGTTAGCCGAGGACCTTGAGAGCTATGTTTGGAAATAGTTCGAGAGGCTATGTAGCAGCATTGGAGATTCATTCGACCTTCGATGGACAAAATCGGAAGAAGCCCAAAAGGCGAGATAAGGAAGTTGCCTCTATAAAGGAGAAAATGAGCAAAGGAAAAGCTAAAGGATTTCGTGAGGATGAGCGCGATACCATATGGTTTGAAGACCGTGTTTATGTGCCCAATGACCCGAGAGATCAGGAAGTTGATTTTACAAGAAGCCCATGATTCACCCTATTGATTCACCGAAATACCAAGATGTATTTGGATTTGAAGAATACTTTACGGTGGACCCGGAATGAAGAAGGATATTACGGAGTATGTAGCAATTTGCGATGTATATCGGAAAAGTAAAAGAGAGCATCGAAAGCCAGCGGGATTATTACAACCATTGCGATACCGAATGGAAGTGGGATAAACTAGGCATGGATTTCATCACAGGTTTACCAAAGACTACGTTCGAGTTATGATTTCGATTTGGGTTATAGTCGACCGTTTAACAAAGGTAGCTCATTTCATTCCAGTCAAGACTACCTATAGCAGTGCTAAGTTGGCAAAGATATACATGACGAATTGTGTGTTTGCGGAGTTAGAGGAGCATCGCGTCGGATAGAGGAACCCGGTTTACCTCGAAATTTTGGAACCAGTTACACGAAACATTAGGAACCAGTGGAATTGATACAGACTTTCCACCTGAGACCGATGGAGCCGGGCCGAGGAGAGTCAATCAGATTTTGGAGGACATCTTTGAGAGCTTGTGCACTAGATTATGGATCTAGTTGGGATGATAATTTGCCGTATGCAGAATTTTCCTACAACAACGATACCAAACCAACTTGAAGATGGCACCTTCGAGGCTCTGTATGGAAGAAGGTCGGAGACACCGTTGTCATGGGGCGAAAGCGGAGATCGTCGAGTTGTTTGGACCAGATTTGATTAAGAGTCTGTGAGCAGAAAGTTAAGTTGATTGAGAGCAGGCTCAAAGGTAGCCCGTCCGAACAAAAGAGCTATGCCGATTCAAAGCCAAGATTGAGTATGAGTTGGAGCGAGTATATCTTAGAGTATCCCGCTTGAGGAGTTAAGCGTTTTGGAGTTAAAGGAAAAGTTAGCACCCGTTTAGTTGGACGTATAAGATTTTACCGCAGCATGGGAGAGATTGCTTATAAGTTGGAATTGCGGAAAAGGACTGTCGGAGTTCATGATGTATTCCATGTTTCTCGATTGAAGAAATGTCACCCGAGATAGCGAGAGATACCGTTAAGAGACCACGGTGCCCTTGGAAGCAATTGAGTTGAAGGATGACTTAACATATGAGGAAAAACGGTTAAGATTCTCGATTATGCGGTGAGTTACCCTGCAAGGTTATCAAGTTTTGCAAAGTTCAGTGGAGCCACCACCTTGAGGATGAAGCCACAGGAAAGGAGGAAGTTTTGCTCAAGGACCACCCTCACCTATTTTCTAGCCAACCCGAATCTAGAGGCGAGATTCATCTTAAAGAAATGGTTTGTAACATCCCAAATTTTCAATTTGGAATGTTATACGATAGATCATCATGCATATCATATTTTCTCGCATTTTCCGATCCTAGAAAACTTCCTGCTCAAGGACCCTCGGAGAAGTTGGTAAGTTCATTATTTTCATATTTGGGATTTCTCAAATTTTGAAAATAGGATCATTAGATTTTAATTATCTTCATAAAGTTTTCCTATAAAAAAATTAAGAGAGGAATAATATGACTTTCCCAACATTTAGGAAAAATGAAGATATTATAAATAAATCAAATTTTGGTTTTAAGTTTATTTGCTTTAGGCAAAAATGAGCATTTAAAAAATATGCATTTGCGTTTTTAAAGTTCATTTTGTTAGACTCATTTTTAGGAGTGGGGAAAATTAATTTATTAAATTAGGAGTTCGTTTGGTTTATTTTTAAATTCGTTTAGTTTTTGTTTTAAAAAAAACTGCGCGCCTTGCTGAGCCCAGGCCTTAGGCCGGCCCGACCAACGCCCGGCCCACCTCCCTCCCCCTCATGCCTCCGACTCCGCCGCCTTGCGCGCACCAGCCGCCCGTGTGTCAGCTCGGACCACATGCCTTGCCGCTCCGCCCACAGCTTCTTACCACAAGGCACCCCCTCCTTTTATACGCCCCCTCTCTCCCTCATCCCTTGCCCGCCCTCCCTCACCCGAGCCCCTTGCCGCCCAGGGGCCGCCGCCGCCGCCTCCAGCCGTTCGCCGGGCCCAACCCCGCCCACTCGCCCGCCCATGACCCCTCCTCGACCTGCCGGACCCCACGCCTTCCCGGAGCCCATGCGGAGCCACCTGGCAGATAGCACCATCGCGCCCGCCCGATCCGGTTTTTAGAAAAACGATCCGGTTTTCTCGTGATGTTTAGTTTTTTCAAAACTCTAGATGGTTTTATTATTTTTCTTGGTTTTCTTATTTAGTGAGCGTTCACCGACCCGTTCGTTTCAATGAGCGTGTTAGTTGGATTAGATTACATATGAGCGTCCCTGTTTAATCCGTTCGTCGTTTTCTTTTAATCGGATTTAAAACGTTATTTTACTGATTGGATTTCCAATTCGATTTTCAAATCTGTTTAATTTCTGTTCGTTTATCGGAATCAATTGATTCAAGCGCTGGAGTTTAGATTCTGAAACCGCCGTTCGACTAACCTACTTACACAGAGTTTTGCTCTGTAAAATTTTGACCTAGTTTCAGATTGCTAAATCGAGTCGTTCTCTCTCGAGTTTAGACTTTCGATGTTTATATTTGATTCGATTCTTTTGCAACGAGGGTTCTTAAGTTGAACTCTCGGTTAGATCTTTTATTGAGATTTCCCGTGCATTAGATGAGTACTTATTGTATGCTTGTTGTTTGTGCACGTTAGATCACCGGTCGCAACTTATTACTTGAATCTCTAGGTCTCGGATCATCGGCAAAGACAAGTAACACTTGATCATACCTTTTCTACTACCCGGTTTTATTGCATTAGATCAAGCCCTCAAACACTTGCATGTTTAGGATCTAATTAAATTGTGGGTTTGGGAAGTAGATTGAGGTAGTACCTATTACTGTTTTACTTATGAAACCTTGGGAGTTACTTCTCGTTTGCTTATTATGCCATGCTATGCTAGTAGGCGTGGATTGGGTGAGTGAATATCCATGACAGATGTGAGATTGTTAATTAATGGTTTATCTAAGGTGGCAACCTAAACACATACAGGTGGATTGAGGCACTGGTTTCCATCGAGGACTTACTGTATTTCTTGGACCGCCACCGGGCTCTAAGGGATCATAAGATTATTCAAGCTGGAAACTTCCGTGTGCAGCCACAAGCCAATTATGGGCTCTGGCGTGATTGACTAAGTTGTCTTGAACTCTTACTGGGTAGGCTAGCTGATGTAGGGGATGTAGGTTGATGCGGTCTACCCACATGTAAGGTGCTAAGCGCCACGAAAGACTATGTCTCGGTCATCCGTTTCTCAAACACCATGCGGTCACGAGAACCAAGCGAGGCGATCGAGTCTTAATGGGGAAAGTCGCAAACTCTCTGCGAGTGTATAAACTAATCATGATTAGCCATGTTCCCGGTTATGGACATTTTGAGTGTGTCGTAATTGAATATCATGTGAATCTCAACATGTTACTTCTAATAAAAGTTCTTTGGGTTTTGATGAGTACTTTTTAATTGGGATTGAGGATGTTGTCAGCCATTCTCAATGTTTAACAACCACCATGATAGTTAAATAAAATTATTCCTGTTGTGGGCAAAAAACTAGCTTTATGCAAAAATGTAACCGTAGAGCCTTACCACCAGCCATATATGCATGTAGTATAGGCTTATTTCCTTCATTGCTCTTTATGTGTTACATTGCGGCATATTCCATGTCTTTGACCCGTTTTGGACTGCAACTTTCACGTTCAGAGACGTTTTAGAATGACAGTAAGGTGTTAGGTGCATGGTTCTATACTCGGTGATGCCGATGGAGTTGATGGACTCACTTATCTTCCAAGCCTTCGCATGTTATTAATAGATGGCCTTAAGCCATATTATTGTATTAAGTTCCCTTGTGGACAACGATGTAATAAGTGTGTGATTGCTACTCTGCTATAAATCCTTGAATCTTGTGTGGTGTCGGCATTACTTGATCTAGGGATGACGAGCAAGAGAGACTTGATCCATTAGATGCACGTGGCTACAAAGATGCGGACACTATTGAGCAAGTATATGGAATTTGGAGAAGAAGCCCTGCACCATATCACGAGGACAATCAATCAACGCGGACTCCATCGTCATTGAACATTTGGTTAAAGAGACTCTTTGAGGAGTCCACGGATTAGAGAGTGTCCGGATAGCGAACTATCACCGTTGGCGGGACTCACCGGACTATGAAGATACAAGATTAAAGACTTCGTCCGTTAATAGGATGGGACTTTCCTTGGCGTGGAAGGCAAAGCTTGGCGTCTGATATGTAGATCTCCTACCATTGTGACCGACTCTGTGTAACTTCTAACCTATCCGGTGTCTATATAAAGCTTGGAGGGTTTTAATCATAGGACGAACAACAATCATACCATAGGCTAGCTTCAAGGGTTTAGCCTCTACGATCTAAGTGGTAGATCTACTCTTGTACTACCCATATCATCAATATTAATCAAGCGGGAGTAGAGTATTACCTCCATCGAGAGGAGCCCGAACACAGGTAAAAACATCATGTCCTTGTCTCCTGTTGCCATCCGCCTAGGAGCGCTGGTGGGACCCCCTACCATGGAGATCCGCGGTTTTGACATGCGACAAGCACCATCTCCGGCAGCGAGCGATTAACCGGCACCTGCACCAACTGCCACTTGCATTTGGTCCGCCCGATGCGGTTGCAGAAGCAGCAACGGCTAGCTGCAGTTCACACTTCATATAACAAAGTCCTTACAAAAACCGACATGTCCACCTTCTTGGTAAGCATTGGCGCCCAAGTGCCCGTTCTTTTTCATTCCATGTTGTTTCACATGATTCACTGTGTTGATCTAACTATTTGGGTATGTCTTCTTGTTTGCAAAGAGAGAATTCCTAGAAACAGAGGAGTCATTCAACAATCTGACGACCGCGGCCAAGTTTCTCTTACCATGCGCAGCCTTGGTGTGAATGAACTGCTCAATATTCCGTAAGTACAAAGGATGGTGCATGATGATTGATGCTAAAGGATGGTCAGGTTCAAATCTAAATCATATCTTGCGGTGAGGATGATGTCAAAATCAAAATTTCTCGGCAAGGAGGAGCTGGTCCAAATCAACTTTGAAATTCTTTAGTAGCGACCGCATTAGCTGCCCGAACTGATCTATCCTCAAGAGATTTTGATGTAATAATCGGCATGGTGAAACAAGTGTCCTATGTGTATAAGTAGTCTGACGGTATTATTTATCACATGGTATATCGATGATAGAGTTGCAACTCTGATTGCTGGTTAAGAGCTGTCGTTCGATTTCATTCCAACAAGCTGGCGTGCTTTATTCAATTTTGTGTATTACGCCTTGCGTGACATCTAAAACCAACCATGATGCCGATCACTTGCAATATGAAAGCGGCGAGGTACAGACACATAGGGCCCCAAACATGCGGAATCGGCTGCGGCCCCAAAGTCGAGAACCGTGAGCCTATCGAGTATTATATTCTAAACTGAACCCCCATAAAAAAGATAACCCCCATAATGCCCGTGCGTTGCGGAGGAGTATATTTCTCGGCAAGGTGAGCACTGTGATATAAAAGATTTGTATATTTCTTTACTGAGAGGAGTATCTCTGTCAAAAATATATTATATGTAACTAGTTACTCCTGTCTTTCTACTTCCTTTCGGACTGATATGTGGGAAACCGGCAGCAGGTCCCGTGCCATATATACACAAATTAGAGTGCACAACTTCACGGTAGACACACCACAGTGGTAACCTTGCATGATAATGCCCAATGGTAGTCAAATCACAACCCCCCCGCTTTCCGGCTTTAGCGATGTAAGGCTGACGTCTGAATCGGCAATATCATGCCTTTGGGCACTGAATCCCTTCTCCCTCGTCTGCTTGTTGGAGAAAACCCCTCTCGGCGATTGCATAGGGTTTTCTCATGGAGAACAGTCTGAATTCTTCATCCATCCCGATAAATCCAAGTCCCTTGGTATGAGGTAATCCTAGGATGGAAGCACGCCACCGTTGATGCATTTTCTTCGTCTTGAATCTTGTGTGTTTGAGTTCGGTGCCCAAAGTCGCGAGTACCCTACTGATTTCTGCGCCCTCGGCGAGATGCCACACTTGTTCCTTCTCATCCTACACAGCATTTTGAAACACGCACAATATGTTCCTAGAATCCTCTTTCTCTATCCCAGGAGGTGGGGTTTTTTGAACATGATGTGTTCTCATATTATTTTTCTATAGTGTATTATTTGCTGCTTGAACACATGTACTCAAGATGCTAGGCCTTGCCATAGCTGAATACACTAGTTTAATGGTCACAGTGAAGAAAATCCATGGATATTACTTCGAGTTGGGTTCATGAACCAAGAAGATCGCTGCTTTTTTATGGCGAACTTGGATAAACTTTCTCAAGTGTTCTACAATTTGAAAGTTGGGCGTATGAATGTTGATGGAAATAGCAGAACACGGTCTCATCTTCACTGCGATCTTCCACCCGGCGTCGTTCAATTGTTCATCCATGTTAGTTTTGTATCTAGTTCTTGCTTGTTGCCTCGATTGCTTCTTAATCCACCTATTATGTCTAACTAATCACAATTTAACTTTAGAAGTAGCAGCGAATCTCTCACGAAGATGCTACTTCTAACTAATATTTTCTTATAATTGGTGGCACGTGTAGGTTTTTCGAGAGTTAAGCGATGCGCTCGTTTGTTACTCTGTAATAACTCAGGTGTTACTAATGGCCTTTGAAGTTAAGTGGATCGACATCCACAAGTTCCTACACTTTATTGATCGTCTTGAGGTCCTTGTGGAGCGTTTCAATGGTGGAAGGCCACGTGGGATATGAGTGCCCTTCTACTTTCGTTGAACATGTCCAAGCGTAATCGAGAAACTTATAGTGCGAGCTGTTTTCATTATATATATTGTTCATAAACTATTGCTTATACATAGTTTTCTGTTGTGATCTTCTTGAAGCAGGGGCTGCGAGTTCTATTGTTCCTATCTGGATGCGACCATGGTGAAGTCGGACTTAAGCTTGGTCACAAAATGATGTTTATGTCGACCTACTCAATTCCCCTTGGAGGTGAAAAGATACTTATTAGGTGGGTGGTCTCAAATAATGAAAGCCCGTCCATCTTGGAGAATAGGACATAAGATTATGTTCATGCTTTTCCATGGCTCTAAAAGCGAATATCCTGTTTAATGACCACGTTGCGAGATGAAGCCGCTTTGAAGAAGGTTGTGGATCGCGAATTGGTGGCGCTGAGCCTTGTCTGGGGCTTGGCGGCCTCACCCTTAGTTAGCTTTGCAGGCCAAGTAGCACTGTTAGAGGCGTGCTTTATGCAGTTGAACACTGTATAAGTACTCATACTGCTTTCACTTTGGTTGTTAAGTGCCCTGCTGGTTTGATTAAGGTTGTTAAGTACTCACTGCTACTTTTACAGTGCATCGTGTTTCTTCGATCTGTCTTCCTCCGGCTGCCAAAAACAAACCAGCGCCCGGATCGTGCTTACCTTCCGCCTTCCGCGGCAGCTTCGCCTCTTACTGCGCATCGCCTTCCCCCCGTCTCCTAAATCGTTAACACCGGCGTCCTCTGCGGCGCTTTGGTGCGCTACGCCGCATCTTGAACCGCCCTCTCGCGTTGTCAACATGGTCAACAAACAACGAGGAATCGGCGAAATGCGTGGAGATGATGGCGGTGGGGCCCTACGTCGTCGTATGGAAAAATAAAATGCTTCCCCCTAGTGTTTTCTCCTGACATCTAGGACCCACGACATTGTGGCGTATATAGTCAATAGACAGAGAAACAACACAAGATCGGCTAACACACAGGGCGTAGCTACTCGGCGATATTTTATTTTTGTTTGGTATTGTTGAGGCGGAGGCGGGGTTTAGGCTTTGGTATGTAGCCCGTCTAGCCCCAGGCTTATATTTTATATTCACCATGTGACCAGCCCAGCTATTTTTTCTTTGTGAAAATGAGCCGGTTTATTTTTTACGAAGAATACCCAATCCGAGGCCTACTTATTTCTCCTAAGCCTGATGGGCTGCAACTCTTTCAAAGCCTGCAAATCTTTAAAGTAATATGAAATGGGTTGTAAATATAAAACGGATGACATTGGCAATTACTTTATAATTTCTGATTTTTTCAGATTTTGATTCTATTTCCTTTGGGCACTAACCTAATTTAAATATATCTTCAAAGTACTTTAAATGCTGGCTCGACATTTCGGTATTAAAATAGTTTGGAACCCATAAATATAAAATTGGCCTTGGCCAACAAAAACAGACTGCAATAAATTGCATGAAGTTGCCATGAGCTAGGTATAAATTATTAAAAAAAGAGGAGTGGTCGACTTGTGGGCCTGTTTAGTTGAGCGTATGCAAGATTTTTTAGTTATTATATACTCGTCAACAAGCGATTCTAGCGAGCGTAACCGTTGGATGTCAATCAATGGAAGCGTGTTCTTCAATCTCGATCTTCTTGCTCCGGCCAAAGCAGCGCCCGGCAGGACCGCCTCCGCCTCCGTGGCGGATGTCTGCTCGCAGAGCCTCGCGCCCTACTACCCACCTTGGCGGGGCATCCCTCTACTCACCCACACCTGTTAGTCTGCGGCGGCATCCTCACACCGCGCGAACGGTGAACCCTCGTACTCCTCTCCGCGGGCTTCCACTCGCATCTTCCCGGCTCCGTGTCGTCCCCTTCCTAAGCATCGCCGTCGTCCACCGCCGTGGTGCTCTCGGTGGCGTGGTCAATGTGTCAACGACCGACTTCCGTCGGAAGATCTTATCGTGGAAGGCGGATTGGGTCCAGGCAGCCGCAGGAAGTGCCTCCTTATTCAGCGGAAAAGTAATTATTCCTCCACGACACAGGGACCCACGGACGGGCCACAGTATTTCAGCGAAAAATGTTTCCCCGCATGCTGGGACCCACAGGGCGGCCACCGTGCCAGCAACGTTCCCCAGCTGTCAGCTCGGACCCGGAAGTGCCTCCTTATTACGCACAAAAATGAATACCCCTGCTAGGCTGGGACCAACCTTGGTGGGAGGCTGACTTGTGGGCCTACTAAGTTGGTGGACGGATGCCTTTGTCAACTTTAGTCAATATATGAGCGATTCTAGCTCCGTGACCGTCGATGTCCATCCAATGGCCGTGGTGCTTCTTCAACCTCGGTCTTCTTGCTCCGGCCGCCCAAAGCAGCGCCGGTCGTGCCACTGCTCCGCCACCGTGGCGGCTGTGATGCCTGAGCCTCACGCCCCTACTACTCCATCATGGCAGGCCATCCCTCTATGCACCTATACCCCTTTTATTACTGCAGCGACAGCCTCACACATCCGGCGGTGAACCCTCATACTCCCTCGTGTGGGCATCCTGCGCGTCTTCCCGGCTCGCGTCGTCCCCTTCCTAGGCCTCGCCGTCGTCCACTGCCTGGTGCTCTCGTGGCGTGGTCAACGTGGTCAGGATGGCTTCCACGGAGTGGACTTTACGTGGAGGCTGACGCTGGGTCCACGGCGCGACAAAGTGCCTCCTTATTAGCGCAAAATAATTATTCCTCCACGCGAGCGAGGACCCACCGTCAGGGCCACCGTATTCCCAAAAACGTTCCCCCATGCTGGGACCCACCAGCTACATCTTACGCGCAAGGAAGTGCGTCCGAAAAACGATTACGCCCCACGGCTGGGACCACGCTACATCTTCAGCAAGGAAGTGCGTCCGGGCAAAAAAGCGATTAAGCCACGACTCTGGGACCCACGCTACATCTTGCGCATGAAGTCTAACGGTCGGGACCTACCTGGTGAAGCGTCGTGGCGTTCTCATTACGTCGCGAGCGATATCGTACATCTTGGTCGATGTGGCGGCGCACATGTCATAGTAAGCGCGCGTAGCATGTACGTCGTCTGCGGCGGGTGCAAGAAAGAAAATCGACGTGCGTACATCGGGCAGGGTCTCGACGCCTACTCGCGCTCCGTACATG
>JAHIAM010006897.1:0-76820 GCA_021605205.1 Aegilops longissima
CACAATGAGACAAAGATATGTCTTAAATTTTCGGACTAACAAGTAGCGGGTTGAATTTCGGACAAGCCCTAACGTGTCTTGTACCAAATCAATCACTTTACAAATGTCATTCAAAACTTTGAAGTCATGTTATGTTCAATTAAAATATTCCGCTTCGTGTATAATGCATGCAACCTACTACTCAAATGAGCGTTTTAGTGCATTCCAAGCGTATATACTACAGCTTCAATATGAACTAAATTTGAATTAGTTTCTCTATTTGAATAAGATCTACAGTAATGATTGTTGTGAAGTCAAAGCATTTGAATTTGTTTCTCTATTTTAATAAGATCTACAATCATCATTATTGTCAAGTTAAACCATCGTTTGTGTATTATCTTCACAGCACACCACATGATTAGTCTCGAGTTACATATGAACTACGTGTACTATATGAACTCTAACTAGAATTTTTGAATCCACTTTATTTTGATTTCAAATCACATTACATTTCTATCTCTAGTTAGATCTTCATAATCTAAACCACGTCTCATATGTATAATGTGTTTATCACATTATGTATGGTTCCCCGCCCCCTTCGCCTACAAGTATTTAGATGTGAGTTGCAAACACACACATTGCCACAAATTCAAATAAAATGTGAGAATGTTAGATATATAGTATCGTTTAGATTGTTCGATATTTAGTACATAAGCTGCAAATGCCACACATTATCACAAAATTCAAATAAAATGTGAGATTGTTTGATGTATAGTATGGTTTAGATTGTTACGGCATTTAGTTGTGAGTTACCAAGCGCCATGCATTATCACATTTTCCCGTTATGTTCCATCATATTTCCGTCCTTGAGTTATGTATGGATGTCGACCGATCTCCCTCAAGACATAGCTGGGTCTCTCCATCTCAACACATATCTGAGTCCTTCTACCTCTATAATTCGCCTCTCCCTACCCTCCCCCCCTCCCCTGTAAGTGCATCTAGTGCCCCTTAGTGATTTTGGTGTATTGAAGACTTATAGGTTAAGTAACTAATCGTTTGTGAGTGTACACAGGTCTATAAGTCTATGAGGAGTTTGATATTCTGAGAAAATCGACCCTAAAATGAATTTCTTCATCTGAAGAATTTGATATTCTGAAGACTTTCTGAAGACTTTGAAAGTGAAGAAATTGGTGTGATTCTGAAGACTTGGTATTCGCTTGAGGAATATGAGCGTGAAGACTTTTGTTTTCGTAGTTTCATTTTCTCTTTCTTGAGTCATAAAACACCGTCTGTTAAAGGAATTAGAAATACTAAGGAAAAATTTCCATTTGATGCTCAACTCAAAATCCTCACCTACCAATCCCTTGAGTGAAGCCTTTGGAAATCTCATACTGATTCAGTCAATTTCTTGATGTGAGAGGCAAGCTCTTACAGTCCTTGAGAATTTATTCGGCGAGGAGTTAGGAATTCGCATGATCTGAATTGCCTACGATGAGAACATGATAGTACGAGAATTTGATATTCAATTTCCGACCGTTCTTTGTCTTTGCTTGTTGTCCCAAAATATCTCCACCTAACGGTCATATCATTTAAGGGCATTTATGTCTTATCATGTCGGGCTGCTCCTAGGCTATAAATAGCCGCCCCTACAACCACTAGTTGGTTGGCTGCTCAGAAGAACTTGACACTTGTCATTTGAGAGCAACCCATCCTCTGAGGACTTTGGCGAAAATCATCAAGTGAGGAAAAACCCAAAGTGAGGAAAAACCAAAAACCAAACCCCTACAAACCCAAAGTGATTGAGCATCAGAAGAAATTGATCCAGCGTGGATCCGGCGCTTTTACCTTTGAAGACTGTGCTTCTTCCAGACGGTTAGGCGTCACGGTCTAGAAACATCAAGAGGAATTGTGGATCGCGAGTGACCAAGTATGTGAAGGTTTGGAAGTCGCTGAAGACTTACCACGAGTGATTGGGCGAGTCTGCGTGACCTTAGTTCAAGGAGAATCGGTGAGGACTTGGTGTCTGAGCTGCGTGCTCGGTGGTGGGTGTCCGGGACTGCGTGTCCTCGAGTTTAAATACTCGGCCGCTCCAACAGGGCGTACAAGCGGGGCAGCAGTTGGAACTGGTCTACAAATCATTGTCTTCACCAACCTAACTGGTTCTATTTCCTCAACCCTTTCATTTCCTCATTCTTGTGTTGAGTGTTTGTCATATCTGTGTTTGAAGACTTTGTTGAAGACTTTCTCAATTTCCTCAGTTCAATTTCTTGATCTGTTTGTCTTCATCTTGTGTTATCCTGTGATTACGCTTTACGTACTCTGTGATTGTCTTCATTTCATCATGATGACTATGCTTGTAATCTGCTATGCTTACTTCTGAGTACTTATTCCGCTGCATGTATTTCTTAGCTAAGGAATTTCCTCACGAGCAAATTCCTCGGTGAAGAATTTGTAAAATCATAAAATCGCCTATTCACCCCCCTCTAGTCGATATAGCACTTTCAATTGGTATCGAGCAAGGTACTCCCTTGTTACGTGTGATTTAGTTTAACCACGGAGTTTTAGTTATGTCGGCCGCAGGTATGATCAAGGTCTCGGCAGGGTGTCCTACCTTGATGGGACGGACTACCCCTTTGGAAGAACAAAATCGAATGCATCTTGAAGCAATTGACAACGATCTACGGTATGTTGTGACAAAAGGTGTTTCCTCGGTCACACCCTCTACGAATGATCTGATGTGAAGAGATTCAAGCAACTCGATTCTCAGCGAAGAATATCATATGTGGCCATCGAGCAAAGGTCAATATGGAAGAGTGAGTGCTTTGGAATCTGCCAAACTCATTTGGGACAGGCTGTCCAAAGTAAATGAAGGTGTTTCAACTCAGCGTGACTCTCGAGTTGATGTTCTTGAATCTCTTCAACGCTTCAAAAGACTCGACAACGAAAATGTTCAACAAACCTTGATCGCCTCACGACATCTCAAATGAGCTTCAAGCCTTTGGGTGCCTTGACATCACCGACCATGAGGTGGTGAAGAAATTACTAAGATAAACGATTCCTCATTTGACACTCATGCTTGATGATACAAGAGCAGCTGACTACAAGTCTCTTGATCCTGCTTGATATCCTCGAAGGCTAAATACTCACGAGTTCGACTTGCTGAAAGAGATCTCTATGGTTACGGCTATGGAAGAACCGTGCCACGAAGGCCAAGGCTGAATCTGAATCGAGTGAAGAATCTGGTAGTAGCCTTGGAGATCTGAAGAATTTGGCGAGGAGCTAACCTTGCTCGTGAAGAAATTCAGAAATTCACAAGGCGTGGTCGTTTGGAAAATCCTCAAGAAGCGGTGATTCCTCATCTAGTGACTATAAGCGAAGACTTTGCCACAAATGCAAGAAACCTGGTCACTATATCCAAGATTGTCCTCGATGGGAAAAGGAATTGAAGAAGAAGAAACACAAGGATTACGATTACGATGGCGTGAAGAAGAAGAAGAAATCATCAAAATCTTCATCATCAAAATCCTCAAAGCCTTCTTCTCACAAGAAGAGCAGCTCCAAAAAGGCTCGGGCATTCATTGGCAAGGAAATGGACTCTGAAGCTGAATCGAGGAAAATGAGGAAGAGGAGAGTGCAGAAGAATCCGAATCTGGTGTGGCTAGTCGGCTCTTGCTACGCTTCGTTAGCAAATCCATCTTCAACCTTGAAGAAAATGACTCCGTAACAAACTGATGAGGAAAATGATGACTACGCTCCACCTATTGCTTCATGGCAAAAGGTGCCAAGGTACTCAATTTCACCTCCTCGAATCTAGTGAAAATGAATCGATGAGGATCTCAAGCCCAGCTACTCTAAACTTGCTAAGATTGCTATAAAACAACAAAGGGCTTTTGAAAAGGTTCAAAACATGCTAGATAAGAGTGATGATATGTTAGGTGAAGAAATGGATCGCACTCAAGCCACATTGAAAATCTTGAGAAAGTTCGGTCTAGGCTTGACAGCCTTCAAGGTCATCATAACACTCTCTTATCGATCATGAAAACTTTCTTATGAATTTCTTCAAAAAAGCAAGATCTTGAGAAGCTAAGGCGAGTTATGAAGATCTTGAAGGGCGCGATTCATTACTTGCTCAACAAATCAGCGCTTCTCAAGAAGAATTTGTTCCTCCATGCTTAAAGTGCATTGAGCGTGAATCGCTAATTCTTCACTGAATGTTCAAATGCTTCAACTGTTACAAATTCTTCACCTGCCTCTGCTATCACTAATTCCTCACGAGGACATTGCTAGTATCCTTGACGATGCAGGGCTGAAGGAATTGTACATGACGGGCATGTACAAAAGCCTCAAAGGGCATCGGACTCTTTGTGATGTGCTTAAAAGCAGATCCTCAACGAAACCCTAGGAAGAGGTATTGCCTTTGAGAGGAAACTCAATCTTGATGGAGCGTCTTTGGAAGCTGGCGGTATCCCAAAACCTCATGGGTTGCTGCAAAGGGACCTCGAGTTGATCCATCTACCTTATCTGGTTTTACATGTGAATTTCCTCATTACGATGATGAGTCATTTGACTCAAACTATAAACTGTTCAAAAATCAGAATGGTGAAGTATTTGCTAGATATGTTGGCACTAAGCTGCAGAGCGGTCCCCTATGAAGAAAATCTGGGTTCCCAAGAAATGTCTTGAAAGTCTTGGTGAATGTCCTCATGACACCACAGTGAAGAAAAGGAACCCCAGATCAAATTCTTCATATGGACAAAATTCTTCATATGGATCCAAGTCCTCATACGGACCAAATTCCTCCGTGGATCAAATTCCTCAAAAGGATCAAAGTCCTCATATGATTATCATCGTGCTAACAACTCTGTTTCATGAGGTAGAGCTAAGGGCTATGAATATGTGCATTATTCTTCAAACCAATATGTTCATAAGTCCTCGAAGAATTTCTGCTTATTCATATGCTTACCTAACCCCTCTTATGTGAAGCGAAATGGTTTGGCCTCTATGCCACCATTCTCATATGGTGCTTTCATGAGAATGATGAACTCTTTGCCACCTTGAGATGTGGGTGGTGAAGAAAAAGAACTAATCTCTTCTGCAGGGTCAGGTCTCGGGCGTGTCTTAAGCGTCTGAAGAATTTCTTTGGGGCACGACAAAATTGCACGAAAGGGCTTGAGGCTAATCATGATGAAATGAACTTTCATTTCACACGTCCTCATCTACTTATCTGAATCTTGGTGATGAAATTCATCGATGAACTTGATATCATATTCTTCAGCGATGAAGTATATGAGATCGTAAGTTATACTAATTCATCTGCGGGATGATCAACCCAAAACCAGCTGAGTGGGTTCTCGATAGTGGATGTACAAATCACATGGTGGTGACAAGAATCTATTGATGGATGCTCCTTATCACCGTCACATCTGAAGCATATCATCTTTCTTGACAAAGGCAAAAGTCGGGTATTGGGACTTGGTAAGGTTGCTATCTCTAAGGACATGCACATGGACAAAGTCATGCTTGTTGAGTCTTTAGGATATAACCTCATGTCGGTCTCAATGCTTTGTGATCTTGATATGGTTGTTATCTTTGGCAAATGTCGTTGTGTTGTGATTATGGGGCTGACAATTCCAAAGTCTTGAAGGCTTTAGGAGAGGAGACTTGTATATTGTTGATTTTTCCACGGGACCACAACCAGCCGTGTGTCTACTTGCAAAAGCTTGAAGGCTGGCTATGGCATCGGCGACTTAGTCGCAGGCATGAGGAATTTACTGCGCTTGCGAAGAAGAAGCATGTCATTGGCATTGAGAATGTCAAATTCCTCAAGGATCACTTATCGGTGCACTGTGAAGCGGAAAAATGACCAAGGCCAAGCATCCGGTGAAGACTATCATGACCACTACTCGTCCTTGAATTGCTTCACATGGACCTCTTTGGTCCCAATCATTACTCAGGTATCGTTAATGAAGCATCACTATATGGCTTTGTTATTGTTGATGATTACTCTCGTTACACTTGGGTACACATTGTTACTTACAAAAATCAAGTGCAGGAAATCTTCAAGCGATTTTCCTCGAGGGCTTCAACCAACTTTGGTGTGAAGATCAAGCACATCGGGAGTGACAATGGAACTGAGTTCAAAATTCGGTCTTGAGGATTATCTTGATGAACTTGGTATTACTCATGAGTTATCTGCTCCTTATACTCCTCGGCAAAATGGCGTCGTGGGCGCAAGAACAGAACTCTTGTTGAGATGGCTGCACTATGCTTGATGAATACAAAGCGCCTAGTCGTTTACGGATTGAAGCAATTGATCTGCGTGCCACATCATCAACAGTATATCTTCACAAATTCTTCAAAAGACTGCCTATGAACTCCTCACGACAAGAAACCCAATGTAAGTTATTTCAAAGTCTTGATTGCTAAATGCTGGATTAGAGATCCTCACCACCACTCTAAATTTGCACGAAAGCACATGAAGGTTTTATGCTTGGTTCGGAAAGGACTACGCACACCTCTGAGTCTTCAACATCGCACTTCACAAGATTGTTGACCTTTGTAGATGTGCGGATTCGATGAAACTAATGGCTGCAAAGAGCACCTACCTACATGTTAGGCGAACCAGCACTGAGGATTCTATCAGGTTCAAAGGCAATGAGGATGTCATTCCTCTTGAAGAAACTGCTGAAGAATTCATTCTGTCTGTGAAGAGCGTCGGCGGATGCACTGAAGATAATCTTTGAAGAAAATGGTCTTTGAGGAAAATGATCAAATTCCTCGAAGACAACCAGCTCATCCTCGCGTTGCAAAAGAAGTGCAAGTTGACAAGATCATCGATGACATTGAAGCGCCAGGTCCTCTCACTCGCTCAAAAGCTTCACACTTATCTAACTTTTGTGGGCACTATGCTTTTGTCTCTATCCAGAGCCCACTAAGGTAGATGAAGCATTTACGGGCGGAGTGGATTCAGGCCATGCAAGAAGAATTACATCGATTCGAGCTCAACAACGTCGGGGGCTGGTCAAGCGTCCAGATCCTGCAAGCATAATATCATTGGCACAAAGTGGATCTACCGCAACAAGCAAGATGAAAATGGTCTTGTGGTGAGGAATAAGGCACGACTAGTAGCTCAAGGCTACGCAGAGTTGAAGGAATTGATTTGATGAAACTTTTGCACTGTTGCTAGACTTGAGTCTATTAGCATATTACTACGCCTATGCTAACCATCACAATATCACTTTATATCAAATGGATGTGAAAAGTGCATTCCTCAATGGTAAGCTTGAGGAAGAAGTATATGTTGCTCAACCCCAGGTTTTGAAGATCAAAGAATCGACAAAGTCTTGAGACTAAATAAGGCCCTCTATGGCCTCAAGCAAGCCCCTCGAGGCGTGGTATGATACATTGAAGGAATTCTTACGTGAAGAATGGCTTCACACCAGTTCACTCGACCCTACTCTCTTTACTAAATCTTATGATGGTGAACTGTTTGTGTGCCAAATATATGTTGATGATATTATCTTTGGCTGTCTTGACCAACGTTATAGTGATGAATTTGCCTATATGATGAGTGAAGAATATCAAATGTCTATGATGGGAGAGTTGAAATTCTTCTTAGGTCTTCAAATTAAATCAACAACACAATGGCATATTCATATCTCGGAGAAATACCTCAAAGATGTCTGAAGAAATTGGCATGCAAGATTGCAAAGCGTCAAAATTCCTATGCCCACAAATGGCCATCTATGCCTTGATGAAAATGGTATTGACTTGATCACAAGGTATACCGCTCCATGATTGGTTCTTTATTGTACTTATGTGCATCTAGGCGGATATAATGCTTAGTGTTTGCATGTGTGCCCGATTTCAAGCTACACGAAGGAATCACACCATAAGGCTGTGAAGCATATTCTTGATATCTAGCTCACACACCAACACTAGGATTATGGTACCCCAAGGGCTCTACTTTTGATCTCATTGGATATTACGACTCGACTATCTTTGGTGATCGTGTGGACCGCAAGTCAACATCTGGTACTTGTCATTTCCTCGGACGATCTTTGGTGCATTGGTCCTCGAAGAAAGCGAACTGCGTATCCACATCCCTTTGCGAAGCTGAATACATTGCTGCTGGCTCGTGTTGTGCTCAATTACTATGGATGAAGCAAACCCTCAAGGACTCGGCATCAACGTGAAGAATGTGCCTCTCTCTTGTGACAATGAGAGTGCCATCAAGATTGCTCACAACCCAGTTCAGCACTTTCGAAGACAAAGCACATTCAAATTCGTCATCATTTTCTTCGTGATCATGTGTTGAAGGCGACATCTCCATCGAGCATGTGAAGGCGAAGAACAGCTAGCTGATATCTTCACTAAGCCCTTGGATGAGAAGAGATTTAGCAAGTTGCGGTGTGAGCTAAATATCTTAGAATCTTGAATGTTCTTTGAAAAGGCACACATCCTAACACTTATGCAAAATTGATGACTTAGATGTGCAACACATGAAAAGCGTTTTCTTCAATCAATGAAGAATAACACTCTAAATGTGAAGAAATTAATGAAGAATTTGATTCTCGAACCCTCGACAATTATATGCGGTGTCTGAAATCATCATTCTTATCTGATGGGTCACGCCACCACCAAAGTTGAAAATCTTCAATTTGAGTTTTTCCTCGGTTTTGAAATTCTTGAGTTTTGAAATTCTTCAGTTTTCAAATTCTTCAGTTTTCAAATTCTTCAACTTTGCAAATTCTTCCTTTGTTTCGTCGTCTTTCTTCATTGGCTATATATATATATATGGATTTATGTCCTCTCTGCATTCACTTATGGCTATTTCTTCAAGTCGCTTTTTCGCTAAGTGAATGTGATGGGACCCTTCCCTCTATGCTATACTCAACCCAATCCATTCACAAATTCTTCATATGCGTTCTACTTTGAAACTCGTTCAAATTCTTCTTTGTGTCCTTGACATTTGAAGAAATTGCGACGGAACTTTTAAAGCGAATCTTATCAAACTTGATTTTACCGCTCAAACCGTTCCGCATCCCGATGCATTATTATATCCACCCACGATGCTTTACGATCTCCACTACACATGCGTGGGTGACACATGTCGTGAAAAGGGAAGCGGTCGAGGGCACGTTAGTCCTAAATCTTGGACGAGCCGTTTTCACCGTGGCTATAAATACCCTCTCTCCCTTCCTCACTCTTTTACTCCGCTCGATCTCTCTCCCTCGAGCTCCTCGAAACCCTAAGCGCCGCCGCTTCTCCATAAATCGCCGGTGAGGAAAAGCTTCTTGCCTTGACCTCTTCGCCCGGCGTACTCGCGCCGACCGTGGAATTTCTTCACTCCGCCGTCGCCGTAGCTGATTTCCTCTGCCAAGTTAGAGGCGGAGAAGATCTGAGCAGACGAACTTCTCAACTGTTCATCTCAGTTAAATCGTGTTCTTCACTTGGAGTAAATTAAAGTTACTTTTATTTACTCGCTTTGATTCTCAAATCTTCTTCAAATTCTTCAAAGGTGTTTATTTCAAATTCCTCACACATATGAACACCTCAAATCTCTTGACTCATTTCTCTAAGCAATGATTTTCTTCAAGATTCCTCAATTGTGTGGATCTTGATCTATACAACTCTGGAACCTAAGATAAAAGCGCTTATTGAAATTCTTCAAAGCTCATCTGGTCAAAATCCTCAAACTTGTTCTTTTGAAAAACCCTCACGAGAGCATATGACCTCTTCAAATTCCTCGCACCTATACTCATTCACGGTACAAATGTCTGCTGCTGAATCCCTAGGTTCTCATCAACTTAACTCATTTGCAGCGTTCCTCGAAGAAAAACTGCACACTTCTTGAGAGAACTCAATTGTTCAATTTCCTCACGAAGAAAATGGCGGATGGTAAGAAGCATGAGAAGGAGGAAAGAAACACGAGGTCATGACAGCATTGAAATCCACGAGAAATATATGCTGACTCTTGCACGGATGAGGAAAGCAAAAATCAGCATAAGGTGCGTATCTGAAGATTGAGCGGAGATGGGCACGGGAATGGAAGGAATACCGATATATAACACCTAAGTACATGAAGAAATTAGCGTTAAATCCTCCATGCCCAAGGCTCCTTTGGCACCAGGCCAAATAGCTGATCCCACTAGCGTCAAAGCGGTGAGGACTTTCACGATGAATGGGCTAAGCGCCAAGCTAAGTTGGCTAAGCAAGCAAAGGCGGTGAAGAAATTCAATGAGGATTCTGCGCTTGCTGCTGCTTGAGGTCTCGGCCAAGCCGAAATCGATGCAAAAAGAAGTGCGCAAATAAGCCAAGTGCTTCTTCATCATGCCCTCACGGCCAAGTTCTCGGCAGCTCCCTCAAGGCAAATTCCTCGTGACAAATTCCTCACCTGCTCTTTGTTCCATCAAAGTCCTCGGCTGCTCCGTCCAAACCTTGGTTCAGTGCACTGGCCACTTGTCAAAGGACTGCTGGTTTTCAATTGCCTCGGGCACCTCTGCAAATTCCTCGGCTGCTTTCAATTCTTCATCGGGCCCGGCTCTGCTGAAGACAAAAGCAACATTTGGGCGTGGTCCTCGGCCTAGCCAAGGAAGAAACAGCTTGT
The DNA here is from genome assembly GCA_021605205.1 of Aegilops longissima. Taxonomy (NCBI): domain Eukaryota; kingdom Viridiplantae; phylum Streptophyta; class Magnoliopsida; order Poales; family Poaceae; genus Aegilops; species Aegilops longissima. Next base: position 10,589 of record JAHIAM010006897.1, read on the forward strand.
AGTCCACGTGCCATCGATGATGAGGCATCGATGAAGAACTTGAAGAAATCATCGAGACCGTCAAGCTAGAGCCGCAAGAGCCAAGGGAACAGCTGTGCCCTTGCTTTTGGACCGAAGAAAGTCCTCGATTTCATTGACCTCGGCACAATGATCCCAATACCCCTCTGCTGATCTTCCTTTGACACTGGTCAAAGTCATATATTGACTCACTTCATCGCTGAAGAAAATGGAAGTTCGAGAAAGCGAAGGAAATCAAGAAGGCTCAATACAGGAAGGAGAGGTTCACGAAGAAAAATGTTGTCAAGATGACACGAGGAACTCCTTCAAATCAAACTGAAATTCAGAACCTCGGCAAGAACTTGACACATACTATGCTGATTGGCAAGTAGTCAAGACCAGATTAAATCAATGACGAAGAAACTCTAGCTATTGCTTTTGTGCAACATGAAAATCCTCGGTGAAGCCTTTGCTCAGCCTGCTTTGAAAAAAATGCTGAATCGGGGCTGATGAAGAAATTCCAGCCCGGCTGAAGAAACTGCCGGGGCACCCACTAGTAGTGCGCTGAAGAAATTACTCAAGGCAGAGGCTGCATCAGTTGCTCTGAAGAAACTGCACCAAATTCCTCGGCTCCTCCTGCGCCAACTCCAACTCCAATTCTTCCATCGCTTACGATGTGAAAACCAAGGCTCGGAAGAGCTGCTGTGAAGAAAAAGAAAGCATCATTTGCGTCGATTCTTGACTGCGAAGAAAATGAAGCCAATGACCAGCTCGTTGAAAACCCAATTGATGCTATTCAATTTCCTCCATACCATCAAAGAAGTAGTTCCTTTTGGAGAAGAATATGAAAGTGCCAACGGATCGATGAAGAACATCAATCTCACCTTCGTCGGAGAAAATTGATGAAGAAATTGAAGTGGAAGCAATCCCTTCAACCCAGTCATTCCCTCATCGGACCATGAAATTCCTCAAGCTGGTCTTGAGAAATTGAAAATGAAGATGTGGATATTGGATGTACCACTCCGGTGATCAATGATGACTTTTGGGAAAATCAACATCCCAATACTCCTCTCTTCACCCGCTCAACAAGTTCCTCACTCCCTGCCAATTGTCCAAATAGACTACGAAGAAAATCAACCCACTGGTTACGTGCATGAAGAAATTCCAGCCACTAGCGCTGATGAAGCTGCTGCTTTGCTGCTGAAAATCCTCGGTGCACAAGTTGAGGACCAAGAAATTCCTCAAGTGAAGAACCTGAACTTACGATTCTGAGGTGGTGATGCAACTGGTGACACCCTCTGCTTAAGCAGAAGAATCCATTCTCGACCAAGCAAAAGTTCAAGGCTAAGATTTCTTTCTTGAGCATGTGTTCTTCTTGAATATAATCCCTATGATTCTGCTCGGATTAGGAAGAGGCGCTTACGGACTGCCGGTCAAGCCAACTTCTATTCCTCGGTGCTTTTCAACAAGGACAAAATCTTGATCATGCTCATATTCCTCATGTGGATATGGAGTCCTTTGCCGGACTTTGAGCCCGTTCTAAGTGTTCTTCACGATGCAGGTCTTCTAAACTTTTGCAGCGATATTTGTGATTGGAGCGAAGAGCTAATTCTTCAATTCTATGCAACCTTGCACATCACGGAGGCTGAAGATGTAACTTCATGGGTCTTGGATTGGATGACGAAAACACCCACTACAAGGCACCGACAAGTGAATTGCCCGTGCCCTTCCACTCGATCCTCCGATTGATGGTGCCGTCGCATCTATGAAGAAAAGAACTTTCAAATCACTATATGCAAGTGTTGATGAAGCCATTGAAACCAAGGCAAGCTCAGGACCAAATTCCTCGTCAAGAATTGCTCTATGTGCCTCGAGCAGTCTATCGAATTCGGCGAAGACTATGAGTCCTATCAAGGCCACGACTCGAATGATGAAGAAGTCGTTGGCATCATGAAGAATATGCTTTTCAACATCATCCATGGCGTTCCATCAATTTCCATGATTTCTTCATGAGGACAACGGCTAACATTGCCATGTCACCTTTTGAGCTGAAACCTTATCGCCTTGGATTATGAGATTCATCGGTCAAGATCTTCCTTTGAATTACAAGGCTGATACTTTGAACCACTGCAGCTACACTGCCCCGATTGAAGTCCTCAAGCGGCCAATTACCTCGGTGATGAAAAGGGAAGGCTCTGCTGTGATAGATGAAGGCATTAGTCCATTGGATGGATAGTTTAGCAAAGCGACATCCTACTCCACCAATGATGACTCGCCACCATGACTCGGCGAGAAAATACCTCGATTAAGCATAGTCCTCAAGCTCGCACCGGGGTGATGGTGATCGTGAGTTACTCCTCGGTCTTCATCGGAAGGTTGATCGCAATCACAAGTGGGTCAAGCGTCGGTTTGGTACTATTCTTTACAACATGACCTCAACTCACAATGCGGTGAAGAAAAACCACTACTATCTTCATGAAACCTTCAAGCGCTTTGGGCTGTTCTTTCACATGTCTACAATGAAGAAGAACTGCAATCAATGGGACTCAAGGAAGAATTTGGTGATCGCACCTCCTCGAAGAAATTCAAGAAAGTCAAAGTTCCTTCCTTGGTGGCCAGCTCCTATTCTTCATCTCGCGACAACGATGAAAATGAAGATTTGGAAGACAACTGCTGCTGGTCCTACTTCAGCGAACAACCCGACAATCTTTGGCGCTCCGTCTTCAACTTGAAATTCTTCAAGGCGTTAGTCCTCGTTTGATCCTTTTGGTCATTCGATGACAAAGGGGAGAAATTTGAGTTAGTCTTCAAGCGGGTCTCTTTTTATCTATATACAATATTTTATTAAGTTACAACTCTCGTTCTTACGAAACCTTTTATTGGATCGAGTTGTAATCTTAAACCCGATAGTGCTTTGATACTTTTGATGCATTATGCTTTTGCTCTATGCTCTGATTCTGATAGTGTTGATATCGTTGATCCTTGTTATGCTCGATCCTCATGAGCTCGGTGAAAATCTTCAAATCGATTTGGGATCGATACTCATGAAGAGTTTCAAATTCCTCATCGCATTGGGCTCGATACTCTTTATGCATTATTTTGCATGCTCGCATATCATCAAGCACCATATTTCATCATGCATTTCAAATTCCTCATATTATATGTCAAATCGTGTATGAATTACAAGATATAGGGGAGATCTCCATGATTCAATTCTTCAAATGTGCATTGCCTCAAAGAAAATTCCTCACTATGCACACCTTGAGGGAGTTCTTCTATATCTTGCAATCAAAATCCTCATTATCAGTAATTACACTTCATATGTTTATCCCGTTGAAAACTTAACCTGTATTGTCATCAATCACCAAAAGGGGAGATTGTAAGTGCATCTAGTGCCCTTAGTGATTTTGGTGTATTGAAGACTTATAGGTTAAGTAACTAATCTTCGTTGTGAGTGTACACAGGTTTATAAGTCTATGAGGAGTTTGATATTTACTGAGAGAAAGTCGACCCTAAAATGAATTTCTTCATCTGAAGAATTTGATATTACGAAGACTTTACGAAGACTTTGAAAGTGAAGAAATTGGTGTGATTACGAAGACTTGGTAATCGCTTGAGGAATATGAGCGTGAAGACTTTTGTTTTCGTAGTTTCATTTTCTCTTTCTTGAGTCATAGGAAACACCGTCTTTGTTAAAGGGGTAGAAATACTAAGGAAAAATTTCCATTTGATGCTCAACTCAAAATCCTCACCTACCAATCCCTTGAGTGAAGCCTTTGGAAATCTCATACAGATTCAGTCAATTTCTTGATGTGAGAGCGAAGCTCTTACAGTCCTTGAGAATTTATTCGGCGAGGAGTTAAAATTCGCCGGTCTGGTGCCTACGATGAGAACATGATATACGAGAATTTGATATTCAATTTCCAACCGTTCTTTGTCTTCTTGCATTGTCCCAAAATATCTCCACCTAACGGTCATATCATTTAAGGGCATTTATGTCTTATCATGTCGGGCTGCTCGAGGCTATAAATAGCCGCCCCTACAACCACTAGTTGGTTGGCTGCTCGAAGAACTTGACACTTGTCATTTGAGAGCAACCCATCCTCTGAGGACTTTGGCGAAAATCATCAAGTGAGGAAAAACCCAAAGTGAGGAAAAACCCAAAACCAAACCCTACAAACCCAAAGTGATTGAGCATCCTGAAGAAATTGATCCAGCGTGGATCCGGCGCTTTTACCTTTGAAGACTGTGCTTCTTCAGACGGTTAGGCGTCACGGTCTAGAAACATCAAGAGGAATTGTGGATCGCCGAGTGACCAAGTATGTGAAGGTTTGGAAGTCGCTGAAGACTTACCACAGTGATTGGGCGAGTCTGCGTGACCTTAGTTCAAGGAGAATCTGGTGAGGACTTGGTATCTGAGCTGCGTGCTTTCGGTGTTGGGTGTCCGGGACTGCGTGTCCTCGAGTTTAAATACTCAGCCGCTCAACCAGACGTACAAGCCGGGACAGCAGTTGGAACTGGTCTACAAATCATTGTCTTCACCAACCTAACTGGTTCTATTTCCTCAACCCTTTCATTTCCTCATTACTGTGTTTAGTGTTTGTCATATCTGTGTTTGAAGACTTTGACTGAAGACTTTCTCAATTTCCTCAGTTCAATTTCTTCAGTCTGTTTGTCTTCATCTTGTGTTATCCTGTGATCACGCTTTCTGTACTCTGTGATTGTCTTCATTTCATCATGATGACTATGCCTGTAATCTGCTATGCTTACATCTGAGTACTTATTCCGCTGCATGTATTTCTTCGCTAAGGAATTTCCTCACGAGCAAATTCCTCAGTGAAGAATTTGTAAAATCATAAAATCGCCTATTCACCCCCCCTCTAGTCGATATAGCACTTTTCACCCCCACACACCCGATACATCAGGCGCTCTAGTCATGTCTCCTGCACACACAAACTTGACATGTGCCCTCTAACGTTCTGGTAGGCGCCGTCGCCCTATATCTTTGACTTGCGTACACACACAATTTGATGGCTCTCTTCATCGATCTACTTGCACCACTTGATCCTCTCTTGACTCTATCGATAGCTATGACCCCTCCCTCTCTTCTCGTGGATTGCCCGACCCTCTATGTATGATATGGATAGGCCTCCATTTCACACATTGCATGCAAAATTTTGTTTGAGATGTCATCGACACATATTCCCACAAATAATTCACGAAATCAACCCCACCCCACCCCCCCCCACCCCAAAACAAAAAATACTCCTGACAGCGGTTTGTATCTCCCACACACACCCACGTAGGTGGGGGCGTGCTGAGGAAGAGAAAAGGTGCATGCACGGCCTTACGTACTCCGTCTCTTTCCCAACCACACCAGCGGGTACGATGGAGCTCAATTCTGTCGAAAAAGGCAGTACGTGGTAATTTGCACGTGTCTTGGTTGTCCACTTGGTGGAGGAGGATCGTCTACCACGGGTGAACAAACAAATTGCGACTTGGCGTGTTATGTTAAAAAAAGGCAAACCATGTGGGGCCTACCTTAGAGGCAAGACTTTTGATGTGTCCGTCAACTTTCATGAGCGAGGAGAAGCTTTCTTAGTACACCGTCTCCCCCCCACAGGCGCGGTGGCTCGCGAGGATGAGGTGAAGCTTGCTCGCCTTCGCCCGCTCCTACGCCCATCTGCCTGTGATGGCTCGCAGGAGACGAGGAAAAAATTTACTACTCCCTCCGTTTACTCCTCGTCCCTACTACCTTGGTTGTAGAGATTATATCATATTGTTTGGAATATATATGTCCTTTAGTAGATTTCAAAATGAACTACTAGTACATACTCCAAACACTGATGTATATAGACGTATTTTAGAGTGTAGATTCACTCATTTTGCTCCGTATGTAGCACTCTCCCTCGCCCTCGACCCTCTCCCACGTGGTGGGCGTGCAGCAATTCATTCGGTCTCATATAGCGAGCGATACATCTTGCACTACCATTATTGCCGACTTCGAAGAGGCGAAGAGCCAATCGCAAGGTTAATATTTTGGAGATGCCAAGCGCAAGGTTATAGGAGAGCAGTAGTAGGTGCCGCGTCATTTATATATAAAGTTTTTTTCTTGATGCACGTCGCAATATGATAGGTTCATATGGAGAAAAAAACCACTCCACTATATACATAGCCAGGGCGGGCCAGCCTACGGTTGCTTGCTGGGGTTGCTCTCTTCACACTCTCTACGCACAAAGCATTTGTGGCCACATCTCTAACATCCGGCGGATCCGTCCTCTTGGGGAAGGGTGGATGCTTAGTGTGAATCGATGGCTGTTGCCGACGGCGAAAACCTTTGTCGGCACGTCTCGATCGGGGTCCCGCCGTTCTCTCTCACAAAGCGGTGAGGCTGCCTTAAATCCCTTGCTCCTTTGCTGCGGCGTGGGTAGTTGCCGCCTCCTGCCGCCCTCCTCAAGGTTGAGCTCGTCCCTCGGTACAACTCCCTTTCAGCGGCTTGCACTGCTGCTCCAGCTGCCCACTTCACTCCCTGTGGATATTTCTCTACTTCTTTGCCCCACATACCTCTCTTGGCTTCTCGTCTTGTATTTGTGATGAGTTTATGTCTCATCAACTAGTCGATAATCTTATTCTAATCACGCTTCTTCAATTTCTTTGCCACAGGGATGCTCATCTCGATTTTGGTGAAACTGCACAAAATGATCCGATGGTCAAAAGGTTGCAAACTTCATTTATTAGGAAGCTCAAACTTTGCCCGACAAATTGAAGGCTGGTCAGGGTTCACGGTTCAAGGGCTAGGGACTGCATGGATCTTTTTTCTTTAGTTGCCTCTGTTCCAAAATAAGTGTCAACTTTAGTAGTAGTACAACTTTGTACTAAAGTTTGCACAAAGTTGAGACACTTATTTTGGAGCGGAGGAGTACATATTGCTATGATCATCAATCATTGAGATGCAATAGCATGCATGTTAGTCTCCTTTGTATTTGATGAAATGTTGCAGCGGGCAACCTTGGATGCAAGATACATGTAACGAAGCTGGAAGCTTCATAGCATTATACAAATTTATCTATTGATAAATTACTGATGCGTACTATACTAGTACTTCCTCCGTTCCTAAATATAAGTCTTTGTAGAGATTTCACCATGAACCACATGCGGATGTATATAGATGCATTTTAAGTGTAGATTCATTCATTTTGTTTGTATGTAGTTCACCTAGTGGAATCTCTACAAGACTTATCTATCTAATAATAGCTAGCCCCCACTACTAGGAATTCTCTATCCTCTCCTTGAGCCACATCATCAAAATTGATGTAGCCATTAGATGAAGTAAATCAGTCCATAATAGCCGTTTGATCTAGACGTTGAGAGGCTCCGCACTAAGCCACATGCAAGCATGCAGAAATACCGTGGCACATGCATGTGAGTGGGTTTTAAATCACATCAACATGTCGGCATGCAAGCATGCACCGGTAGCATGCATGTAAGTGAGCTTTTAAGTCCCATTAACATGTCAAAAAGAAAAATGTAATCCCATTATGCAGTAGGAGTTGGCTGATCTTTTTTCCTTCGTGGGATGATCTAAGCGATGATGGGAGTTTATTTAGTTTGGCTACCACATTTGTCATGCGGTTATAGAGTTTTTTAGTTCTCTGAAATCGATAATTTTGCGAGAGAGATATACCGCTGTTCATGACAGCAGCGAGGACTCATCTAATAATATTTAGGAGCGGAGGATTACTATGTAAAGAGTTAGGTGTCACACGGTGATAGTGTGAGGTGGGCCATGTAATCACTTGAGCTGCGTGTTTTCACTGCTCTTGCACTCCTCCATTGTAAGAATGGAGAAAATTGTAATCTAATGCGCCCGGCGTGGGGCATCCAGCAGTCCTACCACCTCGATAATAAAGACAAATGAGCCGTCAAATCACATAGACCCACCCGATAAGTTGGATGGACGAAGCAACCATCACTCTTGCGCCGGTGAGAGGTCGCGTCCGCTCTGCCCGGGCATGTATCGACACCGATTCTTTGGGCGGCGCTGACAGTTTGGTGAGCGTAGCGAGCGATGGAGGGCTTTGGGTGGGCTAGGCTGGTCGGGAGGCCAGGCGTGGCAGCTGTCGCATGTCCCTACGGACACGCCCGGAAGCGAGAGGATGCACCGACTCTTGCGGCTAAAATCGTACACTACACACCATCTCTCTATAGGAGTAGGTCGATCTGTCGCCTTCTCTACACACACATCTTTATTAACACACACACACGCGCACACACCTTGGTCCCGTTGCACCTTCTAACGTGACTTATTACACCTAGGCGGACGGAGTAGTAAGTATCTGAGATCACGGTGGCACTTGACTTAAGTCGAATACAAGTGCCCAAAATTTGTGTGCATGTTATAATAAGATTCACTTAAAATAGTGCGTGGCGAGCAGAGGATCAATTGGACGGTGTTCGAGCAGTAGCGAGATGTGTGAGTAAGATACACGCTGGCGCTTTTAATTTTCTTATTAATTTGTTTGTTTCACCCTCATTGGTGGGACCCAGCGTACTACGTGGAGAGAGGTAAGGTGACTAAGGCTGCATTATTTCTGCACTGCTTGTGGATAGTCTTACCACCAAAGCCACATGACACGATTATGATTGAAATCCCAATGACTCCCACACACACAAAAAACACGGCATGCTTGTCACACGAATGCAGGAATGTATAAAAGGCTATGTTCCTCTCGTTGAACATAACGGGAGGGTTGTGTAGCTAGTTAGCCTGTTAGCTCATCAAACTTGAGGTCTCGGGTTCGATAACTACACTTGAGAATAATCCTTGCGGGAGGATTCTTTTCTTGGTCAAAATGTTTTCTAGGGTTTGCACGCTTCACACTCTCTCTCGGTATATATATACCTTTGGAGCCTCGGCGCTTATGGTTGCTCTCTTCACTCTCTCGCCCTCTCGGATCTAAACAAGACTTCGTTGGCCTCTCTCTCTCCCCTCACTTGCTGCTCAAAAGCAGGCAGGATCCATCCACCGGGAAGGGAAGGAGGCTTAACGCTGTCGACATCAGCGAGGGAGGGAATCCACTACCGGCGCAGCTGTTCACTTTCCACCCAGCGGCGGCACGGGAGGGCCTCTGACCCCTTCTTCTTCGCCGCCGTCCCATCGCCCAAAAAACGACACCCCAAGAACCTTAAGGTATAATCTACTTACTCCACATGCATTGCTCTAGCTGCATGTATACCATGAATCTAGGATGTGGTTCAAAGAGGAAAGGAGTGGGGAAAGTAGTGGGAAAAGTTGTACTCCTCCGTTCCTAAATATAAGTCTTTGTAGAGATTTTACTAGGACTACATCTGAGAGAAAATGAATGAATCTACACTCTAAAATGCATCTATATACATCCGTATGTGGTTCATAGTGGAATCTTTACAAATCTGATATTTAGGAGCGGAGAAATATATAGCATGAATCTAGGGCGTGGTTCAAAGAGGAAATGAAGGGGAAAGTTGTATAGCATGAATCTAAGGCGTGGTTCAAAGAGGAAAGGAATGTGGGAAAGTAGTGGGGAAAGTTGTATCGCATAAATCTGGGGCGTGGTTCAAAGAGGAAAGGAAGGCGAAAGTACTAGTTCAAAAAGGAAAGGAAGGGACAAGGCTGTAGAGTTTGAGCGGGACTAGATTTGCTGCGCTCACATAGGAAAGGTGTCTAAAGATAACAAAGCTGGGACCAACACAAATATGCTCCTTGGTTGTTTGTTCTTTGTTGCAACAGGTGTGCATGACCACAGTACACGGTAGATGCACATGGTGCTGGTCGTCCTTGTCGTGCAACTCATTAGCTGTTGTTAATCTAAGGCCTGTTTGGTTAAAAACTCCTAGTCCCTACCTTCTTGGTTCGAGGGACTAAACATGGACTAGAGGTTATTAAATGACATGCTGAAAGACCATGTTACCCCTAGTAATGAACTAATAGAAACAAGGTGCGATCGTGGCAGGGGCAAGCTGTTGGAAAAAGTCCCAAAAGACTCCTCGGGGTCTTCTTTCTTTAGTCCCAAATGCCCACTTTTAGTCCCTAAAGTCCCTCCTATTGGTTTAGATGGGATGACATGGAGTTTTTAGTCCCTACACCAAAATGTCACAATAAACAAACATCCTCTAATAATGCATTTGGAAAATTGATGCAATGCCATAGTTAAAAGCAAATTACATGTTTAACAATTTTATTGTTAATATAATCTCTATGTTAATATTAATCAATGCCCTGTTTGAGAAATCACTTGTCTTGCTTTCTTTCCCATTTAGATAAGTTAGATGCTTCTTTTTGTTGGCTTACATGTCATCCACGTTATTGACCACTAATTGTTTCCTTTGCACCTCTGTGTAAGCAGGTTATCTACTTCACCTTGTTGCCATTGTGACCTTTTGTTGCCTTTGCACAAAACACTTTTTTAAGAGTGTTTTGTGCAGTTCAACTAAATATCACACCGACAACGTTAGCTTGATTGCTTGATCTTAGTGGAACTGCACAAGAAGAGATCTTACTTCCTATCCGTTAAGGCGAATTTGGTTCAGATCTTCTTCTTGTGAGTTGTTTGAATTCCGCATCATGAGAGATCAGTACTAGCCTTCTTTCACATGATTCTGCAGTGTGCTTTCATATGTTGTGCTAGTTGTATGATAATGTTTCTTGATTTTAGTGAACTGCACAAATGGAGACAAGACTTCCAATCTGTATGTGCACCGTAATATCCCATTGAGGTAAGATAAGGATATTTCACAACTGCTGGCCTGTATTTTGCCACTTTCATCAAAAAATAAAGTTTAGTACTATACTTGTGCTCCCTAATTGACATGCCAAATCTTACATTGAAGGCGAAGCTTGTTTGTTATTGAACCAAGTGATGAAGGGGAAGAACAAGCGGAAGAAAAACAAAAATCAACTCCGGTGCTGTAATGAAACCTTTGGGCTGTGATGACACAAGTAATGATATAGTTTTGCATCTTAATTTATTGCTATGGCTGGAACGAGCAATTGTTTTGCCACTGATTTGATGTCATACGTAATTATCTCTACTTGTGCAAACAGGGATCTTCTTTGAAGATACCATATATTTTAGTGGAACTGCACAAGAAGATGTTGGAAACATTTAACTAATCGAGAGTATATAGTAAGCATGGCCACCCCGTAGATAGCAGAGATGGTTCGGAGAAGTGCTTCATCTGTATGCTCTACACAATCACCTCGACTAAGGTTGGTACTAGCCACTGATTTCATCCATATGATTGAGCTTTGTCATCTCTATTGGTGTTGTGCTCTTTGTTTAGATCTTGTCATGAAAAAGTGGTATTGTCCTTGAGAAGTGCTTCATCTGTGCTGTTTTAAATATTTCCTTTCCTTTTTTCAAGCAAACATGGATGCTAGCATTTAGTAGTCCTCTTGTCTTTGCACAACAGGATCATCTTCCTCTGAAGAAGAATATGGAGTGCATGAAGTGACTAGTTCGATTATGCGGGATGAAGAAGCCTGTCTATCTTCTCATCGGAAGGAGCAGTTGAAGGATGGTTACATTACTCCCCACAAGACCAAACTAACTTTAGCTCGGAAGGGTGACAAATCTCCATTTTTTCTTTGTGATGCGTGAGTACAATGTTGTTCTAGGATTCTTTCGGTGAGTTCCATTTTTCTAAAAGTGTGCTCTACATGGACCATGTATGTACTGTTAAGCTGTCAAATCATAGTACAGTTTGCTTTATACTAATCACTTTTTGTATTTGTGCAAGCAGGGGTGCTCGACTTGATTTCAATGGGAACTGCACAAAATGTTCATGAATACATCGAATCATTCATTTCCACCATGAGAAAGGAGGTGCCGATAAGTTATGGCGTTGCAACATATAAAGGCGAAATCATACAAGCTACTGTGAATTTGGTTGATTTTGGTGGAGCGCACAAAAGAACAGCTGGTTTATTTAGCATGAGGTGCCATGTCAATGTCGAACAGATGGCAAACCCTGCCCATTCCACAATCGTAGGCATTTGATATTTTGGAATGGGACAACCTTGTCAAATTTTGCTCATTGATTTTAGCAAGACATCGTTTGATATTTTTGAATGGGGCGCCCTTCTTTGTCGGCAGCGTCGATCAATTTTTCTTTATTCTTTAGTTGTGAAGTAAATATTGCCTCGACATGTGAGTCAGCGAGATGCATAATCATCGATTGTTTTGAATGTTTTCTATGAATTGCCGGACCTATGTGTTTGATTACAATGTCTGAAGAAGCTAAAAGCTGCTCAAACTCTTTGTACTCATACATTTCCTTTTACTTGGCACATTGTGAAAGTGCATACTTTTTGTATAAGATTGGTCAAAGTAGAGATACTTTGTTGCAGACAAAACTTGTATGCAGACTAGAAAGAACGGAGGAGTACATGTAAACTGCTGCAATCGAGGTGATCACCACATGAATAATGCTAGTACGTATTATTTTGCATGTTCATCAATGCCGGTGATAAAGGAATTCAAACTAATGAAATAAATTCATTAATACGGTTGGATAACATATAAACATGCGGATTTCATTACATTTCATACATTCTTCAACTAAAAAGTGTGCGCTAGAGGTATAATTAATTAACGAAGCTACCCACTGTGTCCCCTGAGCGAGCGAAACTTGATGACTTAATTGCAGGTGCAGTTGCATAAGCGACATGTGGCTGTTGGGCCCGTGTCGATCGACCAACTACACCAGCGATTAAAGTAAGCAGCGTTCTTCTCGGCGCAGCTCTCCGACTCACGTCGCCGCCAAGAATCTAACCGGCCGTCAATGGTCAACCCGCCTAGCTTGGCTTCAACGGAGGTAGCAGCGGTGGCCTTACTTGGACCGGCGGCGGCGACCTACCGTGTTCTACTCTTCCTTGTTTTCTATGTGCGGCGGCCTCGTTGGCGTGAGGGGAGGGGCCTCGGCGGAGCCAGCGATGTCCTCTATCTCGTTGCGGCGAGGCGGCGCCTCGGTAGTGGTGGAAATCCTCCCCACGTTGCCCGGCAGAGGTGGGGCCTCGGTTGAGACAGCGATGTCCTCTGCCTCGTCGGCGGCCCGGTGGCGAGGACTCGTCGGGCCGGCATCGTCCTGCCTCGTCCTCGGTCTCGCCAAGCGATTGCCTCGCCCGCTTCGCCGCCCTCTTTGCTAGCCTCTTTGTGGCGGCGCAGCCTCCGCCACCGCATGCGGTACCGCCCGGCCTTCGGCGGCCCTTGCGGGCGGGCGGTCTGAAGTCGAGCAGCGTCTCCTGCTCCGCCCACTCCGCGGTGATCTGCTCCTCCGCCTGCATGTGCTCCTGGAGGAGATGGTGGTTGTAGGCGGCGTTAGCCTACGCCTCCCGGAACTGCTCCTCACGCATCTGCCTCACCTTGTCCATATATTGGGCATGGGCCTCGCCGATGGTCATGGTGCAATGCACCGGCGAGGATGGCGCGGAGGGGGTTGGCGCTCGATCGTCGACTACCATTTTCTCCATTGGGACGTCGTCGTCCTCCGGCTGCCTGCTAGCCAGCCGGTCGGCAGCAATGGCTGCCATCTCCTTGTGGTCCGTCGTCCGCCCGTCACGAAAAGCGGCTGGGCGTGAGGAAGCCATGGTGGCAGATAGTGGTGTGGGCGGGAGAAAGAGCGGATCGGATGGCTGCGGCTATGGCGGCACAGCAGTTTATATAGCAAAAGTGGGCGGACGGAGGGGCGGGCGTGTGGCACGGAGTAGCCGCCTCGGCAACAGCGTATCATTAATGTGGCGGCGGATGGGCGGACGTACAACACTTGTGTCGTTTGAAGGCGAACAATCGCTGCTGCCGGGAAGCGAAGGCGGTATTGTATTTGAGGCGGAAGCAGCAGCGAGAGAGGACTTTACTTGGAGAGGATGACAATGGGGACCCATTAGGTCCATAGCCTCACGTCATAAGTGCCTCCTTATTATATATATATAACTATAATTTATTTTGCTTCCTCTGGTTTCTGACATCACGGTCCCACACCATTGTCAACCTCGTGGAGTAGTCAATAAGCGAGAGAATTGCACAAGCGGCCGATGGCTGGTCGTGCCGCCTTTGCTCCACCTCCGTGGCCGGCTGTCTTGCCTTGGAGGCCTCACCGCCCTACTACTCCCACCGCTGGCCAGGCTATCCCTCCACTCACCCACACCCCTTTGCCGGGGTGAAGAGCTGGTCGTGCCCACGAGCACCTACGGGACCTGGATCCCTTTGTGGTTGGGAGGCGGAGACCGCTGAAAAGCGGGTCGGGCGGTGCGCACGAGAGGTTTTTACCCAGCCGGAGCTCTCGGGAGATAACACTCCTCTGCTGCTTTGTGGATTATCTGGTGTTCTTGCTAGGGAGCGTCACGAGCTACTAAACCTAAGCAGAGTGTGATGAACTAAGCTGGAGCTAGACTAGAAACCCAGCCAATCAGACCTCCTCTCGTTGCCCCGGCCCTCCTTTTATAGGCTCAAGGGGTTACCACATATGGAAAGTAGACAAGGTTACAATGGTAATAACCTAGGTTGGTACACCGCTATATACGATATCTGATAACCTATACCTAACTTTCGGCGGCAAGGGACAAGAGTCATCAATGCCCGTCGTAGTCACACGAACGATTGTAACGAGGGACCGTTAAGTGCGCCTCCGTCCGCCACGATGGTGGCTTGTCGGCGCTTGCTTGTCGCTACTCTCCGCTGGCTGCGCAGCCCGCCGACCGCGTCCTTGGGAGAGCCCGTGGTGACACGTTGGCGGGTGAGCTGGGCGGAGATGAAGAGAGGTTGCCGCCCGGCGAGCGCCTTGCCTGGCGGGAACCTTGTCGGCAGGGGTTCAGCGCCCGCCAAGCCTTCGGCAAGCTCCTCTTGCGGGGCCTAGTTCCTTTGTGCCTGAGTGGCCTTCGGCAAGCTCCTCTTGTCGGGGTCTTGACTTCTTTGTTCTTGAATGGCTCCAAGGGGCATTTGTGGATCTTAGCGGCCATCGGGCGGCCCGGCCGTCAGGTGCTGCAACTGTCCGTGCGAGTTGGGGTAATAGGGTACCCCTAATCTAGTACACCGCAGGAGCCCCGAACTGGGCCACCTACGGCGCCAAGCTCTGTTGGGCCAGGCCCAAAGCGAGTGCCGCAGTAGCGTGGCCTTGATTACGCCGTTACTGCGCCTTGGACCCACCGTCCCCCATGAGCAGCCGCGCCTACGCGTTTTCTGTAATGCGCGCGTTAATTGTGGCGTTGTGGGTGAAGTGGGCGGCGTGTGGTCGCTTCATCTGTCGCCTCGAGTTCTGCGTCTACGCCACGTGGTTCCCATGCACTTTCATGATAGCAGGCGGTGGAAGTGGGAAACTTGGCGTTGCGGCGGTGGCGGGTCGCCTGATTCCCTGCTCTTCCTGCGCCTCGATTCATGAGGCCGGGCGGCGAGCCCCACCTTGCTCTTTTAAGAGGGGCGGAAGGGAGCATGAAGCCGCATTCTCCCATCCTTCCTCCTTGACTTCTTGCTCCCCTTTCTCCCATTCCCCATGGAAAGGGAACCTTGATTCTTCGTCGGTGGCGGCGAGGGTGGCAGTGGGCGTCGCACCCTCCCAACCCCACGCCCGTGGTGGCTGAGCCAGCCGTGAGGGAAGAGGGAGGCGGAGTCGTGGGCGAGCCGAGGCCGAGGCGAGGCGAGGCGGTGCGCCGTCTCGACTCCGTCGGCAGTTCCTCCCGAGGCGAGGCCGTGGGCGAGCCGAGGTGCTTCGGGGAAAGAGGCGGGCGGGCGGCGCGCCGTCTCCGCCCGCCGGCGACTCCTTTCCCCTTGGCGGTCCATCTGAGGGCGACCCTTGCGAGTTCTTCGTCAAGCTGTGCAGGCGCCTCGTCGTCGTCTCGGCTCCCGGCTCCGTTCGCGATCGCGATGAGTCGGATCCGCCCGAGGCGTTAGGTTGCACATGAGGGTTGTGGAATCAGCGATGCAGCGAGTCGCGCCGTATTCCAGCCCCTAACGTGATGTACCTTGATCGTGGGTGGAAGGCGTTAGCGCATCCACAACCTCTTGGCGGGGTTTACCCTCCATTTTAAGTTAATGGAGGTGATCTCCTCTCCGTCAAGGTCTTGGGGATCTTGGCACTTTCGGGCGAGTGCTGCATGGATAGCTCCTCGACAGCTCGATTCCTCCTCAGCGAGTGGCGAGGAGGAGGCGGCAACACCGGCGAGGGTAGCGGGCCCGACTAGTTGTCGAGGCGCCGCTTCTGCGCGTCACCGGCGACCCCATCATCCGCGTCGCGGCGCCTTGAACTCCGGTGCGTCTCCTTGGGTGGCTGGCGCGGGGAGGCTGCATAAGGGAAGAGGATGGCGACAAGGCCGTCAAGTGGTCTGAGGCGTAGTGCCCTCGGCAGCGTCTTGGCGTCCTGCCGCCCGTCTTGAGCTCTGCTTCCGTCGGCGCCATCCCGTCAAGCCTTGGAGAGCCCCGGCATGTTCTCTTGGTGCCTTCGGCACACTGTAGCTCAGCGTAAGCGCTCCTTTTGCCCTTCCGCCTCCTTAACCTACCTCCACGAAGATAGGGACAGAAAAGGGATTACAGGCATCTTATCTTTTTAATTTGTAAGCCTTGGGCCTTATCGCATTTAAGAACTTGTAATCCTCTCTTTCATGTTTTCACTCTCCACGGACTGTATCCGAGTAGAATGTTTTTAATGAAGAGGAAGTTCAAAAAGGATGAAAGGCTTATCGATACCGCAGCCTCCGGCAACTCGGCTTACCGCAGCCCGGCGACTCTAGTTTGCGGGCCCCGGCAACTCTAGCTTGCGGGGCTTGAACCCAGCGCACCTTTCTTCTCTTTGCTGCTATTTCAGTTCGAGAAAAATTTAGCTCGTGCCATGATAGGTTATTTTTGTAATGTACACTATCTTAGGCAACCCGAATGCACCGTTATTTCCTTTACTCGATTTCTTCCCTTGTATGCTTTTACCCTCGCTTTTAGGAAACTTGCGGTGCTGAGCACCCTTGCCCTTGGCCTTGAGTGCGGAACTTGAGCAGCTTCTTTGGCGAAGTCGCTACCGACAAGCAACCTCGTCGCGAGACTAGTCGCAGCTCACTTAAATTGTTGGCGTACTCGAAACAAAATAAAGGTGCGACCGATGCGATTTGGTTCCTCCGCGCTGGGTTTTCCATACAAAGTACTTATCGTTCGAGGAAGATAACTCGAAAATTTAAAACTGGTCGCTTAAACTTAGCAACTTAGCTTTTACATTTGTCCATTTTCCGGCAAAGCGATGGTTCCTCGGCGGCGGCTTGTCATTACATCGTTATCTCCTCCTCTCCCCGGTTAACTTGTGGGTGGATGAACCTTCTTCTTGCTTGAGAAGAAATAAGAAAAAGAAAGTTATGGAGCCAAATAGCTCAGCATCGCTTACGGGTGCGGGTGCTGCACAAGATGTTAGTAACGGCGTGCATATATGACTATGAAAGCATGCATTAACAAAATGTGCGCAACCATAGGCTTCTTGATGCAGCAGTCTGCGCCCGGCTTTGTACAAAGGATTACATGCAACAGCGGCAAGACTTGTACAAAAGGTTGGTTGCGGAGCAGGTTCAACAACCGCGCCTCATGGGTAAAACTTGCGAAGATGCTCTATGTTCGAGGAATTGCTCACGGAAAGCCGTCTTGGTCTCAAGGCGGACAGCGCCGGGCCTAGTGATTTCGTTTTACCCGATAAGGGCCTTCCCTTGGCGTCAACTTGTTGGAATTCTTGGCGGATTGAGCGGCGAAGAACAAAGTCGCCTTCCTCGAAGCTTCGGCATTAACTGCGGCTATGGTAGCGGCGCAAAGCTTCTTTGTAACGAGCAGCTCGTCTGGCAGCCTGAAGGCGATCTTCCTCGAGGTATAGCGCGTCATCTTATCGCAGCTGCTCTTGCTCAAGCTCATCATAGCGAGCACTTTCGAGGTGACCCGTATCTGAGTTCCGTGGGGAGAACTGCCTGCTGCTCCGTAGACTAGAGCAAAGGGTGTCGGCGATGCCTCGATTTGGCGTCGTCTGATCGACCAAAGAACCCGGCAGCTCCTCGATCCAGTTCCTTCCGCGCTTGCGCTGTCGAAAGTTCGGTCTTGAGTCCTCGCAGCACTTCAGCGTTTGCTCTCTACCTTGACCATTGCTTCTCGGATGAGCAGCGGAAGCAAAGCAGATCTTAGCGCCAAGATCTTGGGCGTATTGCATGAAGGTGCGACTTCGTGAACTGTGTGCGTTGTCGGTGATGATCCGATTAGGAATCCCAAAGCGGCAAACAATTGACTGAAGAACTTGGCGGTATTTGTCTTGTCACCTTCCTCCTGGTTCCACTTCCGGCCACTTTGTGAACTTGTCGATTCGCGACGTACAAGTACTCAAAGCCCCGACGGCTTCGGGGAAGGGCGAGATGTCGACCCCAGACCGAGAAGGGCCGGGATAAAGGGATCGTCTGGAGAGCTTGAGCTGGCTGGTGTATCTGTTTTGAATGGGCCTTGCGCTTCACACTTGGTTACTTGTGCGGTTGCATCTGGAGGCTTCGGCGGAAGAAACCTTGCGGAAGCTTTGCGGCAAGTGCTCTTCTTGCCAATGTGGTGACCACATATGCCTCGTGTATCTCTGCCAGCAGCTTACATCCATCTTCGGCAAATACACTTCAATTTCACTCCGTTGAGTCTTCTTACATGCGGGGCGTTGTCAACAAACTGGTACGTGCTTATTTGCCGGGCTACTTTTTCCGCTTCTTTTTGCTCTTGGGAAGTTCTCACATGCGAAGAAATGGGCGACTCTGCTGTGCCCATGTTGGAGCACGTGGCTCGACAACAAGGACTAAAGGCTTATCTGTCATTGCGGGACCATCGGCTTCTCGGCAAGGACCCGCTGGTCGCCGAACTCGATGATCCCGTCAAGCTTGCGGAGCTAAGCTTGTCGGGGCGTTCTTCAGCGATACAAACCGCGTGGTTTGTCGGACAGACTGCTCCTCGGTGATATTTGCATTGGTTCTAGGGACCTTCTTGGCGGCGGCCTCGGAGGCTCTGCCGGAAAGTAGTCGCCGGAAACCAATTTTCTCTTCTTGCTCTGCCTGTTGATGGTGTCACGGTTGGGTGAGTCGACGAGCACAAAATCCCTGGTTCCACGAGGCAACTTAAGTGCGGCACATTTGGAGAGGCCATCAGCTATATCATTACGTGCTCTTGGAATGTGTTCCATTTGCAGAGCCTTCAAAGTGCTCTTCTAGCTTTCTCACTTCATCGGCGTGAAGGCTGTCATCAACGGACTTTGGTAATCCTTATTTACTTGGCGGACGACAAGTTGTGAGTCTCCACGACAATGAGCTTCTTGATCCCAAGGTCCACAGCAATCCTAAGACCGGCAAGCAAACCTTCATACTTTCGGCCGTATTGTTTGTTGCTTGTTCCTTGGGAAAGTGCATCTAGACTATGTACTTGAGGTGCTCTCCGGTGGGTGCGATAAGCGACATGCCCGGCACCGGCGCCTGCAGAGAAGGCACCGTCAAAGTACATCAACCACTCTTTATTTTGCCTCCTTGGCGGGGATGCTCGTCTCGGAATCTCTTCATCCTGCGTTGGCGTCCACTCTGCTATGAATTCTGCCAATGCCTGCTCTGTATAGTTGAAGTGCTTTCGAACTTAAGACCAAAGCTTGACAATTCGGTGCCCACTCAACAATCTTGCTGTTGCTTTTGGATTTTGCAAAATCCTCTTCATTGAAGCAGTGACAACTGTTATCTCATGTGCTTGGAAGTAATGGCGCAGCTTTCTCGAGGCCATGGTAGGCGAAAAGCAACTTCGCACACGGAGTTACCTTGATCTAGCCCCTGCGAAGGGCCGACAAAAGTACACGGGCGCTGCACCATCTTCTTCCGTACCTTGTCGCAACTCTGCGCTGATCCGTCGTCGCGGGACGGAGCTTGTGGCGAAGCCCCGCTTGTCATTGGGCGCTTTTGCCTCGGTTGCGGCTCATCATCCGCCTCCCTCTCCGCTACTAACGCAGCACTAACCACTTGATTGGTGGCGCTATATACAGCAACAACTTCTCTTGCGGTTTAGGTGCGACAAGTATTGGAGTGGAGGACGGTATCCCTTCAAGTCTGCGGCGCAGCCTCCGCCGAGTCCATTTCATTGGACCTGCCTTTTCAAAATCTTGAAAAGCGGCGGGCGCGCTCAGCAGACTTAGAGATAAACCTCTTGAGAGCAGCCCGCAACCGGCAAGCCTCGGCGTCCTTGGCGCTTTGGTGCTTGATCGCTCAATGGCCTTGATCTTGTCGGGATTGGCTTCAATCCCCGCTGAGATACAAAGAACCGAAGCTTGCGGAAGGACTCAAACACGCACTTCTCGGGGTTGAGCTTGAGGTTGATCTTGCGAAGGTTTGCAAGCGTCTCATCAAATCCTGAATCGAGTCGCTTTGTCCTTGCTCTTGACCACTATGTCATCCATGTAGGCTTCTACATTTACGTGTATCTGTGGTCCAAAAGCATCATGGACTACCCTTGCAAAGGTTGAACCAGCATTCTTCAAACCGAAGGCATCCGTATAAAGCGATCGTGCCACATGGTGTGATGAATGCGGTTTCTCTTCATCCTCTTACGCCATGAAGATCGATGATATCTGAATATGCATCAAGCGAAAGCAGATTGCACCCGGTTGTGGAGTCAACAATCTGGTCGTCTGGCGGCAAGGAAATGGGTCCTTGGGACAAGCTTTATTAACATCCGTGAAGTCAATACAAAGTCTCCATTTCCCATTAGCCTTGCGTACTACTACGGATTAGCCAACCAAGTGGGGTGGAGGACTCCTCGACAAGCCCTGCCGCTTCCAATTTCTTGATTTCTTACATTATGAATTCTTGGCGCTCCTTTGCTGTTTCCTAACTTTTTGCTTGGCGGGCGTAGCGTGAGGACAGAACAGCTAGGTGGTGCTCAATTACTTTCACAGGAACACGGGGATATCGGATGGTTGCCATGCAAACACATCAACATTCCCCGCGAGGAAAGCAATGAGCTCGCCTTCCTATTTAGGATCAAGCGTGGGCGATGGTGTAGGTACCACCGGTGCCGTCCTCATGGCGGGCACCTTCTTGGTCTTTGGTGGAGCTGCCATTGTCTTGTTGCACTTGCGGTGGAGCTCGATGGTGCGTCCTCGGCGGTGGCGCAGCACTCCGAAGAGTGCGCTTGCGGAGTGGGCAGCAGAGCTCTTGCGGGACCTGGTGGTCTTCTTCTTAGCCGGGAGCTCCGGTGATAAGTGGTTTGCTATCGGTGGCGGCTGCTGCATCCGGTAAATCTTGTCGGCGCAGATAAGTGCATCCTTCTTGTCGCCGTGGACAGAAATGACACTTATCGGGCGGGCATCTTGAGTAGGTTGTATGCATAGTGAGGCGGCCATGAACTTGGCGAGTGCCGGGCGGCCAAGTATGCCATTGTAGGGCAATGGGAAATCGGCTGACGTCGAGCGTGACCCTCTTAGTTCTGAAGTTATGCTCCTTTGCCGAAGGTTACGGCGGTGTGATCTTCCTTGGGCTTGCTCCTTCTGGGTTGATTCCTTGAAAGTACCGGTTTCTTGAGCTCGCTGTCGAGGATTTGAAGTTTACGGAGCCTTTGTGGAGGAGATCAAATTCAGGCCGGCCCGCCGTCAACCAACATCTTTGTGACCTTGAGGTTGCGGATGGTTGGTGAGACCAACATCGGCAAGCACCCGACCCTTGATGATGCGATCGGGTGATCCTCAATGTCAAAGATGATGGGCGTCTTGGACCACCGAGAGGTTTGCGTGACTCTATGGATGGTTACGCTGCATTGACCTCACGCATCCATTGCTTTAATTGGCGGTGTGAGGTGTGCGAGAGCGCACCACCGTCGGCGCATAAAGGACCTCTGTTGCCTTTTGAAACTCCTGCTCATCACCTTCATCATCTTCATAGTCCTCGTCATCTTCATCTTCATCTTCTTCTTTATCGCGGCCACGGGAAGTCATCTCCTTGCCGCTGCTTGGCCTGCCACGGCGTCCTCCCGGCGGGTCTCTTCTTACTTGCCCTTTTGCACCTTCTTGGGCTTTCTCTTTGTCTCGCCGCTAGTATTCAGCTTTACGTAGCTCAACAAGCTGCTCGACTTTCTTGCAGCTCTGGAGATCATGGCCCTTAGTGCGGTGAATTTCTGATCTTGCTTGTTGGAGCTGCCGGGCTTGTCGGCGGCCGCCATAGCTTGGCGGTCGGTGTCAGCGGCAACCTCCTTGCGAACCACCGGCCTTGGCTTGGTTGGCGGCACCATCCTTGCGGACTGCTTTCGACAACTAGTACTTCTTGGTTTTCTTCCTCCTGTTGTTCCGCCGTGGCTATTCCTTGCAGGCGGTCCCTCTTGTCGGACTCTGCTCCCCACTGTCTCACAGGAGCCTTCTTCCTTCTTCGGTAGCGTGCACACTTGTCGGCCAGGCGTAGGGATTGTTGGCGTCTTTCACTTTGCACATCGCCATC
Organism: Aegilops longissima; assembly: GCA_021605205.1. Classification (NCBI taxonomy): domain Eukaryota; kingdom Viridiplantae; phylum Streptophyta; class Magnoliopsida; order Poales; family Poaceae; genus Aegilops; species Aegilops longissima. The sequence continues at coordinate 33,054 of JAHIAM010006897.1, forward strand.
TCCTCCCTCATCCTGCGATTTCGCACATTACGATGGAATGCACTAATCACTGCTGGCGGGGTGGGCGTGCAGGATGTTATAGTGCACTCGATTGAATCTCTGAATGAACTTTGCGAGACTCCCCCTCATACGGGCAAGTAGGTGGAGATCACTCTCTGGCCGTGAGGCTTGTGGCCGCTGTGAAGGCGCCAACAAGCTAGTGACACAAATCTGCCCAAGAAGAAATAGAGCCATCCGGCAAGTGCATGAGCCAAGATCGGCGTTTGGCTTGAGCACCAAGGGAAGTAGTTGGCGAGGATCTTGTCGTCTCGTCCCCCGCAGCCTGCACGCGATGGTGTAGATCTTGAGAACTCCGATGGATGTGTCCTACCGTCGTACTTCTCCGGCACATCTGGTTTGAAGTTCTTCTTGTCAGACCACGGACTTGCCGCAGCTCACGAGTGAGCGCAGGGCAACCTACAGCGTCTGACAAGTCGCTGGTTCCCCTGGCGCATGCATATCGGCCAGTGGGCCCGGCGCGTTGGTCGGATTAATGGCGCGCTTCTCTTGGCCTTCGATTCGGGTTCGGCGTCCTCTTCTTGCCGCTCGAAGAACTTGGCGTTGGTCGCGGCGAGCTCGTGGATCCGGCGGCGCCGTGGAGTCGCTGTCGAGGTGGATCCGGCGAGTCGGCGATCTTAGCCTTCGGGAAGGAGTGTCTGATGGGTGCACCCCGCAAGTCTCGTCGCCATCGGCTCGCGCTTTGTCGCCCGTCGCGGTGTGAAGCGCTTGGTTGCCGTGGGGCGTCGCCGTTAGCGAAACCGATGAGACTTCTGAATTGTGGCCCTCCATTAAATCGACCTTATCGGCTGTTGGAGGGTAATCTAGGAAGCGATTGAGCTCTTGCCAAGGCTTCGCTGGTGTGGTTGGCGGCAAGGCGTGCGGGCGAAGAAGCGGGATATGCTCGGACTCTAACCAAGTTAGGAGGAGCAGCATCCGCCCTAGGATCCGTACCCCACTCGTACCGGCATCTTTGAGGCGCATCACGGGTCGAGACCTCGGGATCCTCCGGCAGCCTTGATCAATGAGTGTATGGTGCGCGGGTATCATGGCTGTCTGTCGCGCCTCCTGCGAAGGGCAGTGCGAACTTCGGACGCCAGACGCCGCCGCGTTGTCCTTGGACTGGCGGCATCGTGGGCTCCTTCGATGGCGCCGGTCCCTCCGCCGGCGTTCCCCACCGCTGGCGGCTCCGGTGGTGGTGGTTTCGACCGGACGGCTCAGCTGCTGCGAAGGCTTCTTCTTGGCGCCATGTCGATGAAGGCGTCGATGGAATTGCTAGTGCGACCGCGGACGGGTTCACACAGCCTCGGCGCCCCTACAGCGCGCCAAAGATGTCGGGGTGAAGAGCTGGTCGTGCCCCGAGCACCTCGGGGACTGGATCCCTTTGTGGTTCGGGGCGGAGACCGCACAAAAAGCGGGTTGGCGGTGCGCCGCGAGAGGTTTTACCCAGCCGGAGCTCTCGGAGATAACACTCTCTGCTGCTTTGTGGATTATCTGGTGTTCTTGCTAGGGAGCGTCTGAGCTACTAAACCTAACGAGTGTGATGAACTAAGCTGGAGCTAGACTAGAAACCCAGCCGAATCGAACCTCCTCTCGTTGCCCCGGCCCTCCTTTTATAGGCTCAAGGGGTTACCACATATGGCAAGTAGACAAGGTTACAATGGTAATAACCTAGGTTGGTACACGCTATATACGATATCTGATAACCTATACCTAACTTTGACGGCAAGGGACAAGAGTGATCAATACTGTCATGATCACACGAACGATGTATGAGGGACCGTTAAGTGCGCCTCCGTCCGCCACGATGGTGGCTTATCGGCGCTGCTTATCGCTACTCTCCGCCCGGCTGCGCAGCCCGCCGACCGCGTCCTTAGGAGAGCCCGTGGTGACACGTTGGCGGGTGGTGGAAGCGGAGATGAAGAGGTTGCCCGCCCGGCGAGCGCCTTGCCTTGGCGGGAACCTTGTCGGCAGGGGTTCAGCGCCCGCCAAGCCTTCGGCAAGCTCCTCTTGCGGGGCCTAATTCCTTTGTGCCCTGAGTGGCCTTCCGGCAAGCTCCTCTTGCGGGGTCTTCTTCTTTGTTCTTGAATGGCTCCAAGGGGCAGCTGTGAATCTTAGCGGCCATCAGGCCCGGCCCGGCCGTGAGGTGCTTTGTAACTGTCCGTGCACGAGTTCGGGGTAATAGGGTACCCCTACTCTAGTACACCGACACCCTTGTTATTCTGCAGAGACGGCAGCGTAGCCGAACCAGTGAACCCTCGTACTCCTCTCAGCGTGTGCATCCACTGCCGCGTCTTCCCCGGCTCCGCGTCGTCCCCTTCCTAGGCCTCGCCGTCGTCCACCGCCATGGTGCTCTCGGCGCGGCGTGGTCAACATGGTGAAGGAACGACTTCCATCGGACATGGACTATACGTGGAGAGGCTGACAGCTGGGTCCACGGTAGCCGCAAGGAAGTGCCTCCCTATTCGCGCAAAATAATTATTCCTCCACTGACGGTGGGGACCCACGGACAGACCACCGTATTCAGCGAAAAATGATTAGCCCCACGATTGCTAGGACCCACGAGCTACATCTTACGCGCGCAAGGAAGTGCGTCCGAAAAAAAATGATTAAGCCCACGACTCTGGGACCCACTAGCTAATCTTTGCCGCAAGGAAGTGCGTCAGAAAAAATGATTCACCCCATTGCTGGGACCCACGTGCTACACCACCATCGCGCAAGGAAGTGCGTCCGGGCAAAAAAAATGATTAGCCCCCCATTGCTGGTACCCGGCAGCTACACCTCGCCGCAAGGAAGTCGTCCGGGCAAAAAAACCAAAGCGATTAGCCCCACATTGCTGGGACCCACTGGCTACATCTTCGCCGCAAGGAAGTGCGTCCGGGCAAAAAAATGATTCGCCCACATTGCTGGGACCCACGGCTACATCTTTGCCGCAAGGAATGCGTCCGGGCAAAAACAATTAAGCCCCATTGCTGGGACCCACCGCTACATCTTCGCACACAAGGAAGTGCCTCACGGTCGGGACCCACACTGGTCGAAGCGTCGTGGCGTTGTCATTTGGTCGTGACGATGTGCGTACATCTTGGTCGTTGTAAGCGGCGCGCGTGTCGTAGTAGAAGCGCGCCGCGTAGCATGTACGCGTCGTTACAGCGGCGAGGGTGCAAAAAAAAATCTGACCACATATGTGTACATACGGGTGGGGTCTCGAGCGCCTACTCGGCGCATCACGTATGGCCGGGGCTCGTGTACATATGGGTCGTAGCAGACTCGCGTCGTCATCATGTTCATGGGGAGGCAGCAGAGTGCGTCGTGTTCATGCGGAGAACAGCGGAATGCGTTGTGTTCATCGGGAGGAGCGAGCAGCGTGGGAATAACCGGCGGGTCGGAGCGGAATGCGTGAGTCGTGTTCGCCGGGAGGCTTGGGCGGAGCGAGCAATGGAAATGAGGCTGGCGTACCGCTGCGGAGAAGCGGACCTCCTACATTGGTTAGGGTCTGTTGATAGGGAGGGTTGTTGCGTACCACAAAGCGGAGAAGCGGACCTCCTCACGGTGGAAGCAGGGGTCCCGTTGATCGGGAGGGTGTGGCGTGCCGCCAAAGCAGAGCAAGCAGACCTCCTACGGTGAAATGGGGTCTGTTCGCCGGGAGGGTGTGGCGTACCTCAAAGCAGGACTCAGCGATCTGTTCATCTCCACCGTCGGCGTGCTCCAGCCTCCACGGGCTACCATCGACCTCCTCCAGCCTCCATGCGCTCCTGTTCATCCAGCCTCCACCGCGCGCTACTCCATCGGCTACTGTTCAACCACCCCTCCACGGGAACCCCTCCACCGTCTACTGTTCATCCAGCCCTCCACACCACGGGGTCCTGTTCAACCACCCCTCCACGGCCACCCCTCCACCGTCTACTGTTCATCCAGCCCTCCACACCACGAGGTCTGTTCATCCAGAGCAAGCGCCACCGCTCCTTTGTTCATCCAACCCCCCACCTGCGCTCACTATTCATCGAGGCGAATCGATCGGCTTGATTAGCGGCGATGGCGAAGAATCGCTCGATCGGGTTCGATTAACAACCATCAATCGATCGCTCGGGTTCACTAACGCGTAGCCTGCGGTCTGTCGCTTCGGGTTGATTAGAGCCCAACGCCTCGCTTCGGGTTCGATTAGATCAACGCCTTGCACACGCAGCAGCGTCGTGTCACGAGAAAGCAGCGCATCGCTCGGCCCCGACCTCCACCGTAAGCCGGCAACTCCCGAAATTTTCCTCGCCCTCGCTTCTACCACGGTTTTTCCGTCATGGGCCGGCCCAAAGAATGTCATGCAGCTGCGTCTCCGGCCGCCAGGGCGAAAAGCCCATTTTCTGTCATGATTTTTGTCATAGAAATAAGGCCCACCACATCTATGATGATACCGGGTTTTGTCACAATTATCGTCATAGAAGTGTCATATGTATGACAGAAATTTTTTTCGTTCCAAAATGTCACGGATGTGTCTTTTTTTGTAGTGCATGTCAGTAACCCAAACGCATCTGCAGTTAAGTCACTAAAGCAGCGTCCGCATTCAAGCCCGATGAACCTACTCGGCGCCCGATTGTCCATCCGTCTGCCCGGCTCATTGCCATTCGCACGCTATATTAACGAGCCCGGCTCGGCCATAGCCAAAGACCCACACTTATTCTCCTTGGTCCCTTCATACATCGGCACCACTTCAACCATGGCCTCCTGGCGCTCGAAGCTCTCTTGGGCGTCTTGTATTTGGAAGCGAGCGAGGACATCGGCGGCTCCGCTCGGGCATGCTCGAAGCTCTCTTGACGTCTTGTCGCGGGAAAAGCGAAGAGATCGCCGGCACCCCCCAGCCGCCCTCGCCGCCATGACCACGAAGCTAAGCAGCGTCTTGGCGCAGCCGGCAGCGAGGAAGAAGTAGTACCGTGAGTCGCCGTCGCTCTGGTCCGGGAAGGCCACCGCTTCTCCACTCGGTCGGCGCCAAGCTTGGTGGGGTAAACATCGATGGCGATTAGCCGCTGCGGCGATGTGGGCGGAAATCTTGAGAACCTTGTGCTCGGAGGAGGAGGTTATCGGCGGATGAGGAGGAGGCAAAGGCAATGGCGGCTTTCTGGGTTCATGGCGGACATGGTGGTCGGCGCGGCGATTGTTTGGATTAGGTTTACAGTAGGTTTTAGTATGGTTTGTGCGAAATATGTAATGAATTTCGTCCAGTTTGTAGGAAAAGTTTTCAAAATGTAATGAATTTCATCCGGTTAATTTGAAATATGCTTTTTTTGCATGAATTTCGTCCGATTGGTTCATATAGTTGTCGAAAGGTATGCAGGCAGCATCGGATGGCATCCATCAGTGTCCTTGGACAGATGCCGGTGTAAATTTGTGGGCCAGCACTGGAGATGCCCTAACTATCATGCTACAATCGCTAACAATCCTCCATTATTTGGCAGGGAACAGTTATCCCTCGATCAAAATCAGATCCACGGTGTTTCGCACTTCGGACGAGACTTGCCTGCTCCCCTCGTGTGTGCCAATCCATCCTCCCGCGTATGTGGCTTCATTTGATTGGCACAAAATAAAGCCCGGCCCCACCCCCTTAAAATCAGGGGGGAGATGATTAGATTTCTATCGATCGATCGCGTGAAAATGTTACGCTTCGCAAGTTCTAAAGGAAAAGGCGGCACACTTACGACTCGTACGCGTCGCACCCCCGACAGTCTGGCTCGCATGCCTCTCACGGAGGGACACGCGTTGTCTTGCAATTTCAGCGACATGTGGGACAATAATTGAATAAACCGTCGATATCACGAAATCTAATCGCTCGTGAGGCGTCGGTGAGAGAGAGAAAGCGGGGAGGAGAAGAGATCGCCGCCCACAGCATACGGACTCAAGAAATATATGGTGATAATGTGAGGTGGGCCATGATGGAGTCGAACCGCTTCGAGCCCGCTCTCACCGCCACAGCCCCTCAAGGCTTGACTACCGCCGCATGCATGCATAGCAAGTAGTACTCCTTATGTGGAGAGAGAGGCATTGACAAAGTCAAGGAGTGGGCTCTGCAAGAGCCCGTCTCTACGTGCTCCTAGGTATAAAAATAATTCTAAAAAGGCATAAAAACAATTGTGTCTTAAAAAGAAAGGTAAAAAACAGTTGAGAGGAAATAGATAGAGAGAAAGTGAGAAAAAGCTGTAACTTTGGGCATTACATGAGGAAGGAGGGAGTGGTGCACATGCCAAGTTCATTTGGGCTACCGTGTTTCACACTCCTCCTTCGTAACAGTGGAGACAATTGCTTTCATAAAAAATAAACAATGAATACTCATTGCTCGTCCTCTTATCGGAAAGAGTACTTTCATTCGCCGACATGTGGGACGTCGACCATCTGGTCTACCTGCCATGCACAAAATTATCTGGTCTACCCGGTCGTATCGCGGGCCCAACCTTTCCCACTATAAGTTGTTGAGACGAAGGAACCATCATGACTTCGTTGAATTCCGCTTCTTCAAGAAAACTTCTTGTACCCATAATCTGCTACCACCTTGAAGGCGGGCGGCCTTTGTACCACGTCATATCCTTGAAACCCACTAGGCCAAACTAGCCCGCCTAGGTTATCTATTTTGGAGCGGAGAATGCGTCTACTGCCTTTGCTATGATTTTGTGTTGCGTTCTACGTACTTTTGCTACGATTTTCCAACCCTATGAACCAAATGAGGCCTGAATGTATATGCGACTATTGTGCGATCGATCGCTAAGCCTACAATTTTAGGAGCTAGGGCTATTAATTCGATCGACGAGGATAAGTATAAGCGTACCATGAGCTCATCAGCCCTAACGTTTCTCTTGGTGAGTGTTTTGCAAGTACTATAGCTTCATAAGTAGCTAGCCTACTAACACCAAGAATCATCAAACAAGCCCTGCTGATATGATAAAAAGTTCAAACTTACATCTAAGCATGCCATATATTACATCAAAAGCTGGTGAGGATACATCTATTTCCATAACTTGGAGAGGGTTCGCATGATTCATCGCATGATTCACTATCAAACAAAAGTAGCAAGATCCGCCCACACAAGACAGTGCACTAGCCCTAAGATGGTTTGATAACACGCATCGTTCTGGTAATTAAACACAGGGCAATGCAAACTACCCTGAAGGATTAGCGTGACCAACTATTTCTTGTCATCGATCTCTCGGGCAATGACCACAGCACGGACAGCGGCATGGGAATCGATTTCTGGGCCGATGTCCACAGGACTGACAACGACATCAAAATCGATCTCTGGGGCGATGTCCACAGGATGGACAGCGGCATCGGAATCGATCTCGGCGATGCCAGCGGGGCCGACCCGCGACATCAGAATCATCAAGGACAACCACCGGCACCTGCACAAACCGAACATATTAGCAAGCACATTGCAAATAATAAAAAACCACAACTATGGTAATAAGCCATTATTTTTTACCTTGTGCAGCTCACCGGGGGATCTCATCCCTCAGGGGCCATCTCCTCGTCCTCGATGGGGCCATCACCTTGCGAGGGAATCTTGCTTCTCAGCGGCAACTATCTCCTCAAACTCGGTCTTGAGCCTCACATAGGTGGCAACAGAGTTCTGGGGTAAACGGTGGGGCCCTTGCTATTCTTCCAACTTTCTTTGAGGAGTTCGTCCGCTAACGTCCTCAACTCTTTGGCCTTGCTTGTTTCTTGGAGTTCTTCATCTCCATGGGATGGCCCGCCAACATGGTCACTTCGTTGGTCGGTGCTCGCTTCACGGAGATCGCTGTCTCCGATGGGTTGTCCATGAGCAACTCTTTGGCTAGTGCTCGGTGAAATGATGGTTGCTTCGTCCGGTCAACTTGGAGGCCACCTTACCCTTCTTTGGTAAAGGTGTGGGTTTTGTGATATAATGGTCATGGCAGCCACACGAGGGTGACAATTGAGTCTCATTGTAGCACCTCGCTGTGATTTGGTGGATGCACGCGGGCCGGATGCTTTGAAATGTCCGCATGTAGATAGAGCGGCTAGTCATATAGGAGTGCTCAATATTGTGCACCGCGACCAAGGTGGAGAGGAAAATGAGAGAACTACGTAACTAATGCATGAGTTTAATTAGGGTAATTTTGTAAAGTACGACATACATTCGTCCAATCGCAAAATGCCTTGGTTCATGAGAGTTGAGATTTGAGCCCTATAAACCGGAAGGGAGGGAGTACTGCACACGGTGTAGTCTAGTCACTTGTTGAAATCTCTAGAAAGGCAAATACTTCCTCCGTCTAGGTGTGTAAGTCATATTAAGAAAACCAAATAATCCCAAAACACTTAGGCGCGGTGCAATAAATTCTACCTCGTTTCTTGTTTCTTGACATATCAACCAATAAGAGATATGGGGTGTGCATACTTTTAATGACTTGAGACAACAAACACGACATGCAGTGGTTAGTTCATTGCATGCAATGCTATTAATTAGCAAATGAACATTAAGTTCTCTCGTTTACCCCTCCTCCTTGGTCAACATGACTTACTCACCTAGACGGAGAGGGCGTTTGCGGTGCAGTTAAGGCACCGGAGCTCGATCCTTGAGGAGAGGCGTTGTAGTAATCAAATTTCTCGGTCTTATGCGAGTTGACGCGACACATCAAAGCCTTGCACTCGATATAAGTCTTTTACACATTTCAAATGGGCTACTTCGTATGTAGACATATTCTACCGCCTGTATGTAGTCACTTGTTGCAATCTCTAAAAGACTTATATTTGAAAACGGAGGAGTACAATGCATGCATGCATGCCGTGACTTTCCTTTTGATACTTGCATGTGTTGATTTGATGCACCTTGCCAAATTTTGACTATAAATTTAACTAACCAAATTTTCATGCATGTCACAAAAATTACGGGGCTGTTTGGATTGTGACTATGTTTGTCTTATGCTGCCACATTATTTTTCCCACACTTGCCACACTTGCCTAACCTGAGTTGCTCAAATTGTTAGACACACTTTGGCTTGCCTAAGGGAATATTGCCACAATTTTGTGTCTATGACATGTGGGGTTCACTGCTAATAAAAAATTCTTGTCTTAGGTGTGGCTAATAAAAAGACTTATATTTAGGAGCGGAGGGAGTAGAAAATATAAATAATAATGCATGTTAGGGCAACCCACGTTTCCGCTAATTTTAGCCGTGGGCTTGTTCACAATTTTTACGAGGGTGGTTGTTCATTTAATGGAGGGACTTGTAGTACCGGACTTGAGCGATACAAAGTGCGACTGGCACACCGTAACACCACTTGGAACAAGCGGGTAGCTATCTCAAAAACAATCAACAACTAAAAAACCACGACACGGCATGTAGTAGTACACAATTTTAAGCGATTGTTTTGATGGAGTGAAAAGGAAACTACCCAACTACGTATATATAGGCGGAGCCTCGCGCTTGCTTGCTAGGGTTGCTCTATTCACACTCTCATCCTCTCTAGATCTAAACAAGATAGGGCTAGTAACCTGTCTTTCTCCTTCAAAAACAACGGCTTTCTATCCTCACCGCTGGTTACAGATCCGGACGTATCCCCTCCGCTGTGTGAAGCGGAGGAGGGCAGCGTTTAGGCCGTCGTCGACAGCGAGGAGGAGACCCCTGCCGGATCGCATCGTTATCTCTGGCGGCGCCCGGCATGGGAGGTCCTCAATCCCGTCATTTCACTGTGGGCGGATCGGCCTCCGACCACCCACCTATCCACATCCCGATGACCTTGGTATATCTTTGTTGAAACCGCTGAGCTCTACTTCCCCATTTCGCTCGTCGCTGCATGTGCATCACTTTCTACCTCTCAGCCCCTCTCGATCGGATGGTCCAACGTCACATATTTTTTCTATTGTTAGAGGTAAAGCTACTTCATGGAGTCGAATCTTGTACTCCCTCCGTCCGAAAATACTTGTCATTGAAATGAATGTATCTAGATGTATTTTAGTTCTAGACACATCCATTTTGATGACAAGTAATTCGAACGGAGAATACTAATTCAAACAAAAGTAAAGTGGGGGGGGGGGAATTTAGTATGTACATCGGACTTGGTACAAACAGGAAGGAAAGGGGTGAAAGTAGTACTGACTGGTCATCCAACGGTCTCTTGGTCGAAAAAGGAAATATAGGGGTAACGTTGTACAGTGGTGTGACCAGGACTAGATTTGCTATCCACACATAGGAGTAGGTGGCTAGAGTGAACAAAATGGGACCAACCCGGATATGTTTCTTGGATGTTTGTTTCTCGGGGCAACAAACTATGAATCACCACTTTATGCCCCTGTTTACGTACATGGTGCTAGACTGCTGGTGCACCCACTGTCCCATGCCCTTATACCAAATATTTAGGCTCCGTTCGGAATATAGGGGCAGAAAACATAGGTCTTGATGAAAATAGAGGAATAGGAAAGGAATGTAGGTATAAAACCATGGAACAGCGAAACGGAGGAAACTCTCAAGAGAATGTGTTCGGATGGACTACGAAATGTACAGATTTGTTTTTTTAGAGTAGCATGCTTGGCAGTATGAGATGCTATTTGTTTATTCAGCTGCACAGTGACTACTCTTGTCCTCACCTCACGTACCACACATAGGTTGATATTTTTATTTCGGCAAACACAACACATCAACCTATCTAACGCATGGCAGCGAGCGCCTGCCTCGGGCTTCCGCCCAAAAAATGAGCAGCGCGTGGATGTTTCTAATCCTATGGAATCTGTACTACCAGTCCAGCTTTCCTATGAAACACTATTCACCTTTCCCGTGTTCCGAACGGTTGGAAGGGAAAGAATACCGTAGGAATTGTGTTCCTACGAAAATCCTGCACCAAACCTGTGAACCGAACGCAGCCTTAGCTGTACTTAATCTAATGTCCCTAGTAAAAATCAAGCCATGCCACTGTTATAAGCCATGAAAAGTTTAGCCAAATGTTTTTTCCTGTAATTGTTTGAGACTCTGATTGTTTCCTCTATGCCTTTTTGTGCAAGCAGGGATATCCAATTCACACAGTTCTTTGTTGTGACCTTTGGTGCCTTTGCACAAAACTCTTCTTAAAGGAAGTTACTTTTGTGTTGTTTAACTGAAATGTTAGAATGGAACAGTTGGTTCATTTTGGTGGAACTCCACAAAGGGAGATCTGTGTTCCAATCCTCATCATCCATATTGGCGCCATAACCTTCCTTTAGGCAAGAATGATATTTAATGCATGTGTTCATCTCTATTTTCCGACTGCCATGAGAAAATAATGCTGTTTTTTACTAGTACACTTGTACTCCCTCAACGACAAAACAATTCTGATTAGAAGGCCAATCATGTACTTGGTTTCACCAACTGGTGAGGAGAAGAGAAAGCGAGCATGAAGAGGAAGAAGAAGAAGAATAAGCATTGCCAAGGCGATCTTCTTTGAAGCGGAGGCCTCGATCGAGGCCATTCAAGGGCTCGACAGCGACTACCTTACATGTGTGGCGATCCTCCAGAGGCCCTTCCACTTCTGTTGTCTCACTTAATTAATTAGAAGTACTTAAGTACCACTAATTTATTCTTGCCTAATTTTCTGTTGGAGTTAAACAAATCTATAGTAGGACCCTATGCTGAATCATGTATGTGTGTATGTTTGTCTATGGAGGTGAATCATGTGGTGGAGCAGGGAGGGAATATTATTAGTGTCATGACATAATAGTGCTATTGTTTTGCATGTCAATTTATTGCCATTGGTTCAATGAGGCAATGTTTTGCGTATTGTCCATCATGAATTTGATGCTACTATTTGAGTAATATGCTAATGTCTTCCTATCCTTTCTCACTAAGCTAATGAAGGTTTCACCTTGTTCCTACTTGTGCAAACAGGGATCATGTTGTGCCAATCATACATTTTAGTGGAACTACACAAGACAATACAATGAAGCTGTATCCCAGCCGGTGCTTTAACTTTCTTTGGAAGTTCTTGATAATCTTCGATATAATCTCAGCCTTTGGTAAACAAGAGTGATTTCAACCATACATTTGAAGTGCACAAAATATATACTATTGTGTGATTCCGTGAGTGCTTTATCATCTCTTATGGGACTACATGAATAAGCTTTTTTCTCAGGTTGAGTGCGGGCCTAAGGCCTTCATCCATATTAGTTTGTTGGCATCTCTATTTGTATCGTGCTACTGTCATGAGAACTCATTTATCTTTGAGCGTTAAAGTTTTTCAACCTATGATAAATGGCAATGCTTTGAGTGTTGAGTTGAGCTAATTGGGCGATTAAATAAACTAATACCTCTCTTTAAGCAAGACTACTATGTTGCTAACTTTACCCATTAAGATAATGAGGGTGCTTCTATTTGTTAGTGTATGTTTCATCAACTAGTCCCACTATTACAGTAATCTCACTCTCTCAATATATGTGCCACGAGGATGCTCGATTTTGGTGGAACTGCACAAAAACTTTGGGTGCTTCATTGCCTCGACGACTTCCGTCCTTTCCTGTCGATCGCTAATCTTCGCTTGCTTTCTTCCTTTCTTTGTCGATCGCTTGGCTTATCTCGGCTTCGGTCAAAGGAAATAGTAATTGATATGCTACCTCACACAGGTTGGTACTAGTCTTTATCCTGATTATTGTGCTGTCATATGTATTGGTAATTTGGTATTGTGCTACTGTTTGCCGATTTCATAAAGGAGTAATTTGGAGCCTGAACTCGCAGACAAATCATTACATCGGGTGATTTCAGTAGAACTGCACAAAATGATCAGATGGACAGGTACTTATGCTGCTGCCATGTACTCCAAAGTTCACTCAGACAAGCATCGATGTTGACACGAAGTGCCTATATTCATTCGAGTATCAACTGGCGTCAACCAATTGTCAACCAACTGGCGTTATCGGCACATATGGTAGCGAACTATATGGCATGGAGTCTAAAGATTCCAGACAAGTTGGTTGACGCGTATATTCATCGGCACTTAATCGATCGCTTGCGCCAAGGATGCTCCATTTCAGTTGAACTGCACAAAAAATTTGGGTGGCTCATTTTCTCAACCGCCTCCTTTCTCGTCTGCAATGTAGAATTTTGGCGAGATATAGGACCAAGATGAGCCAGTAAACTAGTTGGATGAAAGTAGTGGCCAAGTTGCTCAAACCTCCCTTGGTACGAGGCCACTATTTGAGGATAAACCTACAAGCAAAGTTCAGATTGTTAGTGCTGCCTCTTATGTACTCAAAAGTTTACTCGTACAAGAACTAATTTTAGCAAGAATTACCTCTGATTGAACACCATTTACCAGTCTGTACCATAGGTAATTAAAGTTCGTCCATGGATCATATTGGCTGTGATCTCAATCATTTGGATGCATAAACATACTGAACATGTGTATATCTAAATCTTTTTGTGAATTATGTATGAATATTGTCGTGTGATCTATCAATCATTTGGATGAATAGATATGCTGACCTTGTCTATATATGAAACTTTTGAGTTGTTGATAGTGAATGTTGGCTATGAATATGAACGTGTCCTGTGAACCTGAGTTTGATATGAATGTTTACCTTTTCTGTTGTATTTGTGTGTGAACTTGTTAGTATGCCTCTTGTGGGGTATAAAGCAGGTCTCTTATAGAAGTAATGTTGTGTCCAATTTATGTTTTCCTTCTAACCACATTATATATATTTATATTATTACTATTATCTTATATTTTATAGAGACTTATATATACATTATAAAACATCCCACGTGTTATTAACTTATAAAAGTAAATGTTTAACGGAAGTTGGCAAGGAAAATCCTGGTTGTTTTTGACTCACGGGCAAGGAAAATCCTGGTGATTGCGTACAAAAGCTCCTTCTAACATTTGGAGCCTGAACTCGCAAGCAAATCATTTTAAGGACCAATTTAATAATAACGCTCATTTTATTTTGAGCAATAACTTCGCTAAATTTATATATATATATATATATATATATATATATATATATATATATATATATATATATATATATATATATATATATATATATATATATATATATATATATATATATATATATATATATATATGTGCCTCGGTTTATTCTTGATATTAATTGCTCCTTCTAACATAACATTATATATATAACGAGCCCACCTAATACGTGTATTTCAAGGAAGTGCAAATGGGCTGGGATTTCTTAGAAAATATATATGGGCCTGATTGACGCTTGAAATTATTTGTTCACCCAGCCCAGCAAATGGACTGTACATTCTAGAAAACATGGGTTAAATATATGCCACATTTTTGCGGTGACATGTGGGCCAATAGGTGAAACCTCATGCAGGCGTTGTCAACTTGGTCAACAAATGATTGTGTCATCCACAGCAATTGGATTTATATCCAACGGCCGGCATGCACCTTTAGTCTCTCGTCTTCTTCCTCCAGCGTCGCCGGGACCGCCTGGTCCGGCCTCCGGTGGCTAGCGGCTCTGCTTAGCACGCATCGCTGCGAAGCGCTACCCCACCGCCGTTCAGGCTATCCCTCCACCCCTCGACACCTCCTGTTATTCTCCACAGACTACAGCCCCACGCCACAACAGAACCAGTTATAACCCTTCTCCTCCTCTCAATCTGCAACTCCACTGCCGCGTTTTCCCATCTCTGAGTCGTTCCCGTCCAGGGCCTCGCTGTCATCCACCGCCTCGCTGCGCTCGGTGCGGCATGATCAACAAACAAGAGTCATCGGAAAAGGACTATACGTGGAGAGCCTGACGGCTGGGACCCACGAGGTCCATGGTCGCACGCAAGGAAAGTTCCTCCTTATTAAGCTGGAAAAAAATGTTCCTCCACCTGACAGCTGGAACCCACCGGCTGTATCTTCGCACGGAAGGAAGTGCCTCCTTGTTTTGCGAAAAAATTATTCATCCCGTTGACAGCTGGGACCCGTCGATTTGGTGGTGACTTGTGGGCCTACTAAGCGTGCGATACGCGCGGCTTTGTCAACAATCAACAAATGATTCTAGTGGCTGGACCGTTGGATGTTAATCCAACAGCCGTGCTCCTTCTTCAACCTCTGTTCTTGCTCCTGTCCGGCATCGCGGCTGCTGCGCTGCGCACCCAACGATGAAGTTTCCCTCCTCTCCATCTGCGACTCCACCGCCCGTCTTCCCCATCTCCGGGTCGTTCCGGTCTGGTGCGCTTCGACGCGGTGTGGTCAACATGGTCAATAACCGAGAGTCGTCGGAAGATGATTTGTATGCGTGAGAGGCTGACGGTGGGGCGCACCACGCCCATGGGCGCATGCATGCAGCGGGCATGGCGAGGTCAGCGTGGTCAAGGCGACTTCCATCGGAGTATCTTGTAAGTGGAGAGTCTCGGCTGGGTCCACGGCCGCAGCAAGTAAGTGCCTCCTTATTACAAAAAATAATGATTCCTCAAGCGGCAATTTGGGACTCCTTTGGACGGGCCACCATATTTTGCGAAAAAACCTTTGCCCCCGACTGCTGGGACCCACTGACGGGCCACCGTATTCGTGAAAAAATGTTCCCCATTTGTCGGCTCCGACCCACGGAAGTGCCTCCTTATTACGCACAAAAATGAATACTCCCGGCTAGCTGGGACCCACCTTGGTGGGAGGCTGACTTAATGGGCCTACTAAGTTGGACGGGACGAAGGCGCTTTATCAACTTAGTCAATATGAGCGATTCTAGCTCCGGTGACCGTCGATGTCCATCCAACGGCCGTAGTGCTTCTTCAACCTTTGGTCTTCTTGCTCCACTGCCCAAAGCAGCGCCCGGTCGTGCCGCATGCTCCTCGCCTCCGTGGCGGCTATGCTGCCGCGGAGGCCTCACCGCCCCTACTATTCCCACCGGCCGGCCAGGCCATGCGGCGGCAGCCTCACACCGCAGCCGAACCAGTGAACCCTCGTACTCCTCTCCGCGGGCTTCCACTGCCGCGTCTTCCCGGCTCGCGTCGTCCCCATCCTAGGCCTCGCCGTCGTCCACCGCCATGGTGCTCTCCAGTGGCGTGGTCAGCGTGGTCAAGGCGACTTCCATCGGAAGAATACTCAGACGTGGAGAGGCTAACAGCTGGGTCCATGGCCACACCAGTTTTTTGTGATTTGCCAAGTAAGTCGCTTTGTCGGGCCTGTTGGGCTGCAAATCTTTCAAGACGAGGAGAGCTTTCATTCGGCTGGCCGAGAAAATGGCCCATCAGTAATGAGAAATGGGTTGTACATTTTTAAAACACATCAGACCGACAATTAGTTTCAAATATCTTTTTTTCATTTTGAGATTCTAAATTACATTAATTTTTATGCGTGGAGAATTTGTTGGATTTTATATTGATATACATTTATTTTTAAAATCAGTTTGAATGTGAGTCGAAATTACGGGATTAAAAATAGTTCGGACCGCACCGAAATATGCAAAATTTCATATAATTTTTTAACCGTGGCCACAATATGGGTTGTAGTGCTAACAAAAAGAATATGGGCTAAAAAACCTTAAGAATTAGCAAATGGGCTGTAAATTATTAGAAATAATGGCAGAAGGGTTGTATGCTGTTTTCCACAGATTTGAGGCTTTAAGTAAAAAAAGGTTGGCGACAAGCGATGTTGTTGGATGTCCATCCAACGGCCGTCGTCTTCTTCAATCTCTGCTCTTCCTGCTCGGCCGCTCAAACAAGCGCCGGGACTACTGCTCCCTCCTCCCCTGCCGGCTGTCTTTGCCTTGCCACAGCCTCACCGCCCCACCGTACTCCCATCGCTGGCCTAGCCATCCCTCTACTCACCCACACATTTGCTGTTATTCTCCGTGACGGCAGACGAACGATAAACCCTCAGACAGTCGTACTCCTCTCGCTTGGGAAACAACTGCCGAGTCTTCCCTGCCTCCGTGCCGTTCCTTCCTAGGCCTCGCGCCGTCGTCCACCGCCCTGGTGCTCTCGGGCGTGCCTAGTCAAGGTGGTCAACAATCGACATGCATCTGAAGTGGACTGTACACGGAGAGGCCGACAGCTGGGTCCATGGCGCACGCAAGCAAATGCCTCCTTATTACGCAAAATAATGATTCCTCCACGACATCGGGACCCACCGAAAGGGCCTCTATATTTAAAAAAAAAATGTTACTGACACGACAGCTTGGACCCACCAGCTATATCTTCGCACGCAAGGAAGTGCCTCCTTATTACATAAAAAATGAATACTCCCCTGCTATTTGGGACCCGGTATAGTGGCAAGCTGACTTGTGGGCCTACTAAGTTGGCGGGACGGAGGGCTTTGTCAACTTAGTCAATACTCCGATGACCATCGATGTCCATCCAACGGCCGTAGTGCTTCTTCAACCTCTGGTCTTCGTTCTCCAGCCGCACAAAGCAGCGCCGCTCGTGCCGCATGCTCCTGCCTCCCGTGGCCGGCTGTTATTCTGCGGCGATGACAGCCTCACACCGCAGCCGAACCAGTGAACCCTCGTACTCCTTTTCGCATGGGCATCCACTGCTGCGTCTTCCCCGGCTCCGCGTCGTCCCCTTCCTAGGCCTCGCCATCGTCCACCGCCGTGGTGCTCTCGGCGCGACGTGGTCAATGTGGTCAACGACTGACTTCCATCGAAAGAGTACTGTGCGTGGAGAGGCTGACAGCTAGGTCCATGGTGGTCGCAAGGAAGTGCCTCCTTATTACGCGCAAAATAATTATTCTTCCACATGACAGCTGGGACCCACCGGACGGGCCACCGTATTTCATGAAAAAAATGTTTCCCCTGACTGCTGGGACCCACCAGCTACACCTTCGCACGCAAGGAAGTGCGTCCGGGCAAAAAAAAAAACAATTCGCCCCCCTGACTGCTGGGACCCACCAGCTACATCTTCGCACGCAAGGAAGTGCGTCGGGCAAAAAAAAACGATTCGCCCCCCTGACTGCTGGGACCCACTGGCTACATCTTCGCGAGTAAGGAAGTGCACGACGGTACCGGGACCCACCTGGTGAAGCGTCACGTGGCGTTGTCATTCTGGTCGCGACGTGTGCGTACATATATCTGGTCGATGTAGAGGCGCGTATGTGTCGTAGTAGAAGCGGCGTCGTGTTGTAGTAGAAGCGCGCACGTAGCATGTACACGCACATTAGCGGCCAGGGTGTAAGAAAGAAAATACGGCCACATATGTGTACATACGGGCGGGGTCTCGAACGCCTACTCGCTCATACGTACGGCGAGGACTCGTGTACATGGCTGGGTCGGAACGGAGAAACAACGTTGTCGCCGTGTTCATGGGGACGCAACGGAATGAGTCGTGTTCATGGGGAGGCAACGGAATGCGTCGTGTTCATCGTGAGGCAGCGGAATGCGTGGGAGCCAACCGGCTTGGGCGGAACATGCGATGAAGCGAGGCTGGCGTCAGCGAAGCGGAGAAGCGGCCTTGTGTTCGCCGCCCGCGTGCGAAACAGGGTCCTTTTGCTCGGGAGGGTGTGGCGTGCCGCAGAAAAGCAGGCAAGCGGACCTCCTACGGTCAAAGCGGGGCCCTGTTTATCGGGAGGGTGTGGCGTACCACAAAACCGAGGAGCGGACCTCCCTACGGTCGAAAAGGGGTCCTGTTGATCGGGAGGGTGTGGCGTGCCGCAAAAGCAGACGAAAACGGACCTCCCTACGGTCGAAACGGGGGTCTGTTCGCCGGGAGGGTGTGGCGTGCCGCAAAAGCAGGACTCCACGGGATATTGTTCATCTCCACCGTCGACCTCCTCCAGCCTCCACGGGTTACCGTCGACCTCCTCCAGCCTCCACGGGCTCCTGTTCATCCAGCCTCCATCGCGCGCTACTCCACCGGCTACTGTTCGACCACCCCTCCATTGTCTACTGTTCACCTAGCCCTCCACACCACGGGGTTCTGTTCAACCACCCCTCCATGGCACCCCTCCACCATCTACTGTTCATCCAGCCCTCCACACCACGGGGTCCTGTTCCTCCCGAGGCAACGCCACCGCTCACTGTTCATCCAAAACCCCCCGCAACATCGATCGGGTTCAGTTAGCAGCAGTAGCGAAGGAATCGCTCGATCGGGTTCAGTTAACAGCCATCGATTGATCGCTCGGGTTCGATAGCAGCGTAGCCTGCGAGTGCAATCGGTCGAGTTCGATTAGCTCGGGTTGATTAGAATAACGCCTACCACACGCTGCAGCGTCACGTCGAGAGAAATGTGCATCTCGCTCGGCCCCCGACCTCCCACCGTAACCGATAACTCCCCGAAATTTTCCTCCCCCTTGCTTCTACCACGGTTTTTTCCGTCATGGATGGCCCAAAGAAGGTCATGCAGCTGCGTCTTCGGCCCGCCCAAGACGAACAACCCATTTTCTGTCATGATTTTTTGTGATAGAAGTAGGAGCCCACCACATCTATGATGATACCGGGTTTTGTCACAATTATCATCATAGAAGTGTCATATGTATGACATAATTTTTTTCGTTTATTAAAATGTCACGGATGTGTCTTTTTTGTAGTGTTATTCCATATGAGTCCACCATACCTTCCTATATGCGGTATCTACCTGCCGTTCCAAGTAAATTTGTATGAAATTCTATTTTGTATGCTCGAATAGCTCATGTATCAACTTGGGCTATCTATATCTTCCATGTTACGCGGGTTATTCTCAAGAGGAGTGGACTCCACTCCTCACTCACGAGAAAATGGCTGGTCACCGGGATGCCCAGTCCCATGCTTTAAGCGAACCAAATCGAAATAATTGCAAACAAAACTCCCCCAGGGCTGTTGTTAGTTGGAGGCACTCGTTGTTTCAAGCAAGCCATGGATTGATGCTTGTTGGTGGTGGGGGAGTATAAACTTTACCATTCTGCTTGGGAACCGCCTATAATGTGTGTAGCATGGAAGATATCGCCATCTCTCGGTTGTTATGTTGACAATGAAAGTATGCCACTCAAAAATTATTTATCTCTATTTCAAAACCGAGCTCTGGCACCTCTACAAATCCTGCTTCCCTCTGCGAAGGGCCTATCTATTTACTTTTATGTTGAGTCATCACCTTCTTATTAAAAAGCACCGGTGGAAACACTTCTTGTCATTTGCATTCGTTACTATTAATTTATATTGGGTATGACTATGATTGGATCTCTTTTACCATGAATTACAATGTCTAGTCGGGCCTTGATCTTTAAAGGTGCTTTGCATTTATGTTTTGTGGTCTCAGAAAGGGCTAGCGAGATACCATCTTGTTATATCATATTATGATTGTTTTGAGAAAGTGTTGTCATCCGAGATTTATTATTATTGCTCGCTAGTTGATTATGTCATTGATATGAGTAAACATGAGACCTAAATGTTATTGTGAATGTGGTTAGTTCATGATCTTTGCTGAAAACTTGAATGCTGGCTTTACATATTTACAACAACAAGAGCAAACAGAGTTTGTAAAAGCTTTTCTTTATCACTTTCAGTTAATCAACTGAATTGCTTGAGGACAAGCAAAGGTTTAAACTTGGGGGATTTGATACGTCTCCAACGTATCTACTTTTCCAAACACTTTTGCCCTTGTTTTGGACTCTAACTTGCATGATTTGAATGGAACTAACCGGATGACGTTATTTTCGATTAGAGTTGCCATGGTGTTATTTTTGTGCGAAACAAAAGTTCTCGAGAATGACCTGAAAATCAGCGGAGATCTATTTTGGAAAATATAAAAATCTTGGCGAAAGAATCAATACCGGGGGCCCACCCTCTCCACAAGGGTGGCGCCTTCTCGTGGGCCCCACGAGCTCCACCGACCTCAACTCCAACTCCATATATTCGTGTTGGGGAGAAAAAACTAGAGAGAAGGATTCATCCCGTTTTACGATATGGAGCCACCGCCAAGCCCTAAACTCTCTCGGGAGGCTGATCTCGAGTCCTTCGGGGCTCGGAGAGGGAATCCGTCGCCATCGTCATCATCAACCATCTTCCATCACCAATTTCATGATGCTCACCGCCGTGCGTGAGTAATTCCTAAACTTAATGGACGGTGATGGGTTGGATGAGATTTATCATGTAATCGAGTTAGTTTTGTTAGGGTTTGATCCTAGTATCCACTATGTTACGAGATTGATGTTGCTATGACTTTTCTATGCTTAATGCTTGTCACTAGGGCCAGTGCCATGATTTCAGATCTGAACCTATTATGTTTTCATGAATATATGTGAGTTCTTGATCCTATCTTGCAAGTCTATAGTCACCTACTATGTGTTATGATCCGGCAACCCG
The DNA here is from genome assembly GCA_021605205.1 of Aegilops longissima. Lineage (NCBI taxonomy): Eukaryota > Viridiplantae > Streptophyta > Magnoliopsida > Poales > Poaceae > Aegilops > Aegilops longissima. Next base: position 54,279 of record JAHIAM010006897.1, read on the forward strand.
AAGTGACAATAATCGGGACCACTCCGGTGATGACCATAGTTTGAGGAGTTCATGTATTCACTATGTGTTAATGCTTTGGTCGGTACTCTATTAAAGGAGGCCTTAATATCCCTTAGTTTCCGCTAGGACCCGCTGCCACGGGAGGGTAGGACAAAGATGTCATGCAAGTTCTTTTCCATAGAGCGTATGACTATATTCGGAATACATGCCTAGATTACATTGATGAATTGGAGCTAGTTCTGTGTCACCCTATGTTATGACTGTTACATGATGAACCGCATCCGGCATAATTCTCCATCACCGATCCAGTGCTTACTAGCTTTTCACATATTGTTCTTCGCTTAGTTACTTTACCGTTGCTACTATTACAATCACTACAAAACTATCACTGTTACTTTTGCCACCATTACCGTTACTTCCATACTACTTTGCTACTAAATACTTTGCTGCAGATATTAAGTTATCCAGGTGTGGTTGAATTGAAAACTCAACTGCTAATACTTGAGAATATTCTTCGGCTCCCCTTGTGTCGGATCAATAAATTTGGGTTGAATACTCTACCCTCGAAAACTGTTGCGATCCCCCATACTTGTGGGTTACCAGAGCCCAGTGCCAGTTTCTGTTTTTTCCTTGTTTTTGAGTTCTACAGAAAAGGAATACCAAACGGAGTCAAATTGACGTGCCAATTTTTGATGATTTTTATGGACCAAAAGAAGCCCCCGGAGTAAAAGAGTTGGGCCAGAAGATTCCCGAGCCATCCACGAGGATGGAGGGCACGCCCTACCCCCTGGGCGTGCCCCCTACCTCGTGGCCACCTCGTGGACCCCCCTGACTTGTTCTCGACGCCAAAAATTCCTATAAATACAAAAACCCTCAGAAAGAAGCCTAGATCGGGACTTCCGCCGCCGCAAGCCTCTATAGCCACCAAAAACCAATCGGGACCATGTTCCGGCACCCTGCCGGAGGGGGATCCATCACCGGTGGCCATCTTCATCATCTCGGCGCTCTCCATGACGAGGAGGGAGTTGGTCACCCTCGGGGCTGAGGGTATGTACTAGTAGCTATGTGTTTGATCTCTCTCTCTCTCTCTCTCTCTCTCTCTCTCTCTCTCTCTCTCTCTCTCTCTCTCTCTCTCGCTCTCTCGTGTGTTCTTGATTCGGCACGATCTTGATGTATCACGAGCTTTTCTGTTATAGTTGGATCTTATGATGTTTCTCCCCCTCTACTCTCTTGTAATGGATTGAGTTTTCCCTTTGAAGTTATCTCATCGAATTGAGTCTTTAAGGATTTGAGAACACTTGATGTATGTCTTGCATGTGCTTATCTGTGGTGACAATGGGATATTCACGTGATCTACTTGACGTATGTTTTAGTGATCAACTTGCGGGTTCAGTGACCTTGTGAACTTATGCATAGGGGTTGGCACACGTTTTCCTCTTGACTCTCCGGTAGAAATTTTGGGGCACTCTTTGAAGTTCTTTGTGTTGGTTGAATAGATGAATCTGAGATTGTGTGATGCATGTCGTATAATCATACCCGCGGACACTTGTGGTGACATTGGAGTATCTAGGTGACATTAGGGTTTTGGTTGATTTGTATCTTAAGGTGTGATTCTAGTACGAACTCTAGGATAGATCGAATGGAAAGAATAGCTTCGTGTTATTTTACTACGGACTTGTGAATAGATCGATCATAAAGGATAACTTTGAGGTGGTTTTGTACCCTACAATAATCTCTTCGTTTGTTCTCCTCTATTAGTGACTTTGGAGTGACTCTTTGTTGCATGTTGAGGGATTGTTATACGATCTAATTATGCTATTATTGTTGAGAGAACTAGCACTAGTGAAAGTATGAACCCTAGGCCTTGTTTCCTAGCATTGCAATACCGTTTACGCTCACTTTTATAAACTTGTTACCTTACTGTTTTATAATTTCAGATTACAAAACCTATATCTACCATCCATATTGCACTTGTATCACCATCTCTTCACCGAACTAGTGCACCCATACAATTTACCATTGTATTGGGTGTGTTGGGGACACAAGAGACTCTTTGTTATTTGGTTGCAGGGTTGTTTGAGAGACACCATCTTGATACTAAGCCTCCCACGAATTGATTTTTTAGACAAACTCGCAAAGCCTTTATTAACCCGTCACAATGTTTACAGGGACGAAATAAAGATTCCCAGGATGACCTAACCAAACATGGCGGCCAACCTCGAGAGTAAGTGCGTGCTTTGCAAGTTTGTGAGCTTCAAAATTTGAGCTCCTAAATTCATGAACTATGTTACAAAAATGAAACTCTGAAGACCTGCCTATAATCTCTTTGATGACTGACCCAAAAGCCGTGTACATGCCATTCCTCACATCATCTACCACCACCTTGCAATCCAATGCAACATGGATGTTCTGGACGTATAGGTCTGCTGCGAGGGATAAAGCTTCCCTAATTGCCATTTCCTAAAGTGTTGCTGGTTCGGTGATATGCTTGACAACAATGGCCGATGCTCCGAGAAATGCCCCCTGCTGATCCCTACAAGCTGCACCAACTGCGCCATACCTGCTGCGTACGGAGATCGCTGCATCTGCATTTAGCTTTGCACATCCCTGGGTTGGAGGCAGCCAGTTTGACGGTCTTGGGATGGAAGCAGTATTTGGCCTTTGAATTCGGCAGCTAGCTTGCTTTATTTCTGTCAAGTAATTTGTTACGAAATTTGTCGGGGAAGCTGATCGTGACCCACGAACACCTATGGGACCGGCGGATCGAGTCCCTTTCGGTTCGGTGGGGGGCGGAGGTTGCACGAAGAGCAGATCGAGGCGAAGCACATGAGCGGTTTACCCAGCTTCGGAGCTCTCCGGAGAGATAATACTCCTACTACTGCTTGATTGTGTTCTTGCTAGGGAGCACAGAGAGCTACAAGACCTAGCGTGAGTGTCTCTAGTTTCGAATGAGTCGAACCGAACCCTTTCTACGTTGCACATGGGCCTCCTTTTATATGCTCAAGGGGTCACCAACAGGTGGCAACATAGACGATGGCAAAAAGGGAAAAAGACTTGTGGTTGGTACAGCTACTTTGTACAGTGTACTCTACCTAACTCTGACGGCAAGGGACAAAAGCATTAAATGCCCGTCTATGTTGCCTAAACAGTGCAATAGGGACCGTCAGGAGTGCCACCGCTTGCCACGATGGCATTCTTGTCAGCGCCGCTTACCGCTGCTCTCCGCTGGCCGCACAGCCTCTTGACACGCGCGCCTGGAATGGTCCCATGGCGACACGTTGGTGGATGAGCTGGAGCAGAGATGAAGAGTGGTTGCATGCCGCGGCAAGCGCCTTGCCGCGGCTGAATCCTTGTCGCGTCCGGAAGCTTTTCGCTCACCGAGCCTTCCCGGCAAGCTCCTCTTGCCGGGGTCTTGTCTTCTGCGTACCTTGAGTGGCCTTCCCGGCAAGCTCCTCTTGCCGGGGCCTTGTCTCCCTGGCTTAAATACTTTGTTCTTGAATGGCTCCAAAAGAACCATGGAGGACCTTGGCGGTCACCAGGCAAGCCTTGCCGCGGGGTGCTGCAACTGTCCGTGCACGAGTTCGGGATACTAGGGTACCCCTACTCTACTACACCGGCAGGAGCCCCGAGCACTGGCCACACACGGTGCCGGCTGCTGGGCCAGGCCCAAAAGCGATTGCATGGGCACGCGCGGCCTGGATCACGCCGTAACTTGCTCTGGACCCACCACGTCTCCCACGAACAGCACGCGCCGAACGTGGCGTCGTGGGAGAGATCGTGGGGGGTTTCTTTATTTGGCAAAGCGAAACGTCCGCCCCCTCTCCCTCCTTATAAACAGGGGAAACAGGGGCAGGTCACCCACCTCGCCATTTGCTGTCCCATCTCGAAAACCACCACAGCTCCCCCCTTCTTCTCTAGTCTGAAGAGAGCAACGCTCCGCCCCCCATCGCCACCAGCGCCATCAACGCCGTCGGTCTCCTCCACCACCTCCGCCATGGCTCGAAAGCCGACAAGGGAAGGCGTGAAGTCGGCGGCGCTTGGCGCTCATGGCGCTGCGAAAGGAGCGGGCCGTCTTCCCCGGATCGGCGCAAAGGAGCTAAGGGAGGCTACTACCTCTTACAGTCGACGGAGGCGGGTGCATCCGCGCGAAGGTACACTCGGCCGCCGCATCGAGTTGGTTCGGCGGGTACCCTTCTTGGCGCTCTTCTTCTGTGCGGGCTCGCCGCCCTTCTCTAATTCTTCTGCGATATCGCGAACACCTCGGGCCGCCTCCTTGATTTCACCCCCAATGCTGTCGACCATGGCGGTTTCGCACACCTTTGCGAAAACTTTGTCGGAATCCATCAAGCGTAGCACTCTTACGCCACTTCTTCATGCCCGCGTCGAGAGAGAGAGCCACTTGGGAGGATTGCTTGGATCTCCGGATTGGCAAGAAAGAAGCCTATCTCGGAAGGAGAGCTCCGCAACAAGTGGGAGCGGTGGAGAGCCGATTGGTGTTGGATCGTTGAGGAGAACCGCAGCCCTTCACTGCCCAGCGCCAAACTCCAATAGTGCGGCTGCAGCGATTGGAGCAACTTGGCGCGGAAGATGCTAGGTTGAAGATTGCGTGACCGGATCTTGCGCCTCGAGGCTTGCCGGACTCCTTGTATGGCGCCGTTGGTGCAGATTTCCCGCCGCCGCGTCGCTCCCTTGCAGGAGAGGAGGAGACCTGCTTGGGAGTTCCAAAATGCGGCGGAAATCATGAGGCTGCGCCCGGGCCTCAAATGGAATTTCACCGTCTTGGAGTTGGACGCAATGCTCCTGGAGTTGTTCAAGCATGACGCCGATCACCCCGAGTGGTTTAGGTTGCCGAGGGGAGTCGTCCCATTGTGCAAAAATTCTTCGCTCGACCGCATCTGCGCCATGATGCCGTTGTGCAATTCGCATGGGATCGTTCCAACCTAGCAAGAGCCTGCGGACGACGTCGTGTGGCAGTTCTTCGACAGCTTGGAAGAAGTGCCGATCCGCCCCGACGAGCAGAAGTGGCTCACCCGTGACACTACCGACGACGAGATGCAACGCATTGCCACGAGAGTTGGAGGAGGCGGCAGCAGCTGCTGCCGCTGGGCGGTGGATTCACCGTGGAGGAGGCAGAGGCAGCGGGCGGCAAGCCTTGCCGTCGAGAGGAGCTTGCCGGCGAGGAGGAGCGGGCGAGCTCGAAGTTGAGCCGAGCGAGCTGTCGGCGCCTCCTCCACACCTTCAGGTAGCTTGCATGCGGCGGAGGCCAGGCTCCACCAGGAGGCGTCTCCGCAAGACCGGGGCGAGGCGGGGGTGGCAGGCAGGCCAACAGCCGCCAGCGCCTTGTGGCAGCCTTGCTCCACCGCGGCAAGCCTTTGTTGCTGAGGAGCACCCACACCGCTGCAGAACGCCGAGGCGGGATCCTCTCAGGCCACCGCTGCCACCCCGCCAAGCGGTCAGAGAACCTACTCCTCCGCCTCGCGCCGGAGGTCAGCGGGTGATCTCTCGCTCAGCTCCGCGAGGAAGAAGAAGAAGAGTAAGCTTCTATGATGTGCTTGTATTTCTTTAATTTTGTTGCTTTGTCTTGTGTCGATTTGCTTCATTCGAACTCTTTCCTTTGCGGGACGCTGGCCCGTAGAGGCGTCGAAGAGAGCCAAGACCCGGTGGTTGTCATCGAAGCGATCCCCGGTAGCAGGAGGCGATCTCGAGACCCCTTGCTGGATCCGGCAACCCTTCCTCAAAGCCCCCCACAGCCCCCCCCCCAGTAAGTATATGGTTTACTTCTTCTTGTTAGGCGTGCATGGATGCTTCTTCTTTGTTGATATCGATTGTTGGTTTGTGTAGGGCAGAGCAGCCTCATCAGGAGTGCCCGGAAGCCGCCCCCGAAATTCTATCTGCTTCGACTACGCCGCCAAGGGAGAATTCTCCGGCAAGGGAGTGTTTTCCGGCAAGGGAGACTGCTCCGGCAAGGGACAGCACCAGTGATCCTCCGATTGTCGAGACCATGGCTGGAGATCCCATCGCAGGTAATCCTTTTGACCGAAAATTTCCCTTGGGTTCTTTTTCTTCTGATCTTCTTTTCGAACATTTGCTTGACTGTTCTTTCTTTTCCTTGTTGTCAGATCCATCCGTCGCAGAGCCGATGGAGACTGAGGTCGCCAGCGAGGAGGAGGTGTGCGGCAACATTGACGACGCCGCCGTCACCGAGGAGGGATACGGCGCGGACGAGCCCGCCGTTGAAGAGGCCGCCAAGGCTGCCGCCGCAGAAGCCGGCGAGGGGTCCGGCGATCGTACTGACGACCCTGAGGCCGCAGGAGCGCCGGGCGCTACACCGACCGTAGATCCCCCAGCCGCTGCCGCAGCGCCAGGCTCCGAGGAGCCCTATCCCGGCGCCTACTTGAAGGCCGGCGATGGGGTCTTCATCAAGCTCCGCTGGGCGTCGAGCTCCAGAGCACCGGTCGAGAGAGAGAGCTTCGACGAAGAGCTGCTCACCTCCGCTGGGCTGTCGTTGGTCGACGCGCCAAGCATCAGCAGCGGTGAGTCTGAGGAGGAGCAGCTGTTGCGGAAGCTGCTGTCGCTCTACCGCGCCCGACAAGCCAAGCTGGAATCCGGGAAGCACTTGTCGCGGCGGGAGCGAACATGGAGAAGCGAGAAGAGCTCGGGCCGCCAACCAGAAGCTCTCGGGCGTAGCGGAAGAGCAGGGCGACTCAGCGAAGAACGCACAGCCTTCATCATTGAGAAGGTTGAGGTCGAGGAGCAGCAAAGGCTTGCCGCCGAGAAGCTATCTGCGCAAGAAGGCGAGTTGGCGCAGCGGAAGATCAACCTTGACAGCTATGAGGAAGAGCTGCGCCCGTATGAGCAATCAATTGGCGGAGCTCTCAAGGAAGCAAGGATCTTGCCGCAGCTGCCGAGTCGCCAAGAAAGAATTGGAGACAAAGGTGGCCTTTTGGAGGCCAACCTCGGAAGAGCGGCGAGGCTTCGCTTCTTATTTGAAGCCGAGCGAGAAGGGCGCCTACACTCTTGGCGAGTTGCGGGGCCGTCTCGTTGAGAGGATCAAAGAGCTCGGCGCCGCCAAGGACTCCAAGGCAGATCTTGAGCTGAAGCTGACCACCTTGATGCGAGACCTTTGGGCCGGGGCCAAGGGCGGGAGGTGGCCTTGTTGGAGAAGATCAAGACCGGCGAGGAGCTGGCGAGTGCCACAACCGCCTAGAACACCTTGAGAGAGAGCGTGATGCATCGGACGGAGGGTCTTGTAGATCTGCCGCCGCCATCGACAAGGAGTTAGCGGAGCTAGGGATGGTGGATCTCGGGTACTCCTCCGACAGCGTCTCAACCCAGCGCCAAGCTCAGCTTGTTCCTCAAGGCGTGGTGGCGGCTCTCCAGCGACTCGGGAAGAGATCCCAAAGCAGCTGGCGAGGAATCGCGCCAAATCTGCGGGAGCTCTCGGAAGGTGTTGATGAAGGTGGCCTTCCGCAATCAGGCCTCAACCTCAATGGCGTCCTCAGATCCTTGCCGCCGGATGCCGATGTGGGCGCTCAAAGCCCTTGTCGCACCCATTGTGGACAAGGTGGGCAAGATCAAGCGGGTTGATGGCGACCGCGTAGATTAGGCCGCCAATTCTATCTTTCCCTTGTCGCTGCTGATCATGTTTAGGAGAACAATCTATTGGATCCGCGACAAGTTATTTTTGTAATATAACTCTATCTTAGGCAATGATTGCAATGTTATTTCCTTTACTTGATTCCATCCTTTGTATGTTTGTGCCCTCGCTTTTAGGGAACTTGTCGGTGCTGAGCACCTTTTGCATGGCGCTGAGTGCGGAGCGTCAACGACCTCTTTGGCGGTGCCGCCTCCGACAAGCAACCTTATGCAACTAGTTGCAGCTCACTTAAGTTGTTGAGCGGACTCGAAACAAAGTAAAGTAGCGACTAGCTACGAGTTAGTTCCTCCGCGCTGATTTTCCATACAAAGTACTATCGTTCGAGGAAGATAACTTAAAAATTTAAAAACTGGTTGCTCAAACTTTGGCAACTTAGCTTTTCTGTCGTTTGCTTCCCGATAAGGTGAAACTTCCTCGAGCAACGCTTGGTCCATGGCATTATCTTCTCCTTCCCCCCTGGTCAACTTGTGTGCGAGGGAACCTTCCTTTCTTTGAGAAAGAGAAAGAAGAGAAAATAAAGTTATGGAGCCTTATGGCTCGGTATTGCTTACCGGGTGTGGGTGCTGCACAAAATGTTAGATAATACATGCAAAAATGATTATGAAAGCATGTAGTTAACAAGCTGTGCGCAACACATGAGCTTTACTTATGCACGGGGTCTGCGCCCGGCTTTGTACAAAGGATTACATGCAACATCGGCAAGACTTGTACAAAAGGTGGTTGCCGGAATAGGTTCTGGCAACCGCGCCCTATAGGTAAAACTTACGAAGATGCTCAATATTCAGGAGTTGCTCACGGAATGCCATCTTGGTCTCAAAGCGGACAGCGCCAGGCCTAGTGACTCGTTTCACCCGATAAGGGCCTTCCCACTTGGCGTCAACTTGTTGGAATTCTTGGCGGACTGGCGCGCCGAAGAACAAGGTCGCCTTCCTCGAAGCTTCGGCACTAACTGCGGCTATGGTAGCGATGCAAAGCTTCTGGTAACGAGCAGCTCGACAATGACTGAAAGGCGGTCCTCCTCAAAGAACAACGCGTCATCTTGTCGCAGCTGCTCTTGCTCAAGCTCATCATAAGCGAGTACTCGAGGTGACCCGTATACGAGTTCCGTGGGGAGAACTGCCTCTGCTCCATAGACTAGAGCGAAAGGTGTCTGCCAGTGGCTCGATTTGGCGTCGTTGTGATCGACCAAAGAACCACCGGTAGCTCCTCAATCCAGTTTCTTCCGCACTTGTGCAGCCTGTCGAAAGTTTTGGTCTTGAGCCCGCGCAGCACTTTAGCATTTTCCCTCTCTGCTTGACCGTTGCTTCTCGGATGAGCAACAGAAGCAAAGCAGACCTTGGCGCCAAGATCTTGGACGTACTGCATGAAGGTGCGGCTCGTAAACTGTGTGTCGTTGTCGGTGATGATCCTGTTAGGAATCCCGAAATGGCAAACAATCGACTGAAGAACTTGACTCTTGTTGTCTTGTCACCTTCCTCCTGCTTCCACTTCCGGCCACTTTGTGAACTTGTCGATTACAGCGTACAAGTACTCAAAGCCCCGACAACTTCGGGGAAAGGGGCGAGAATGTCGAACCCAGAGACGAAAATGGCGAGGATAAAGGGATCGTCTGGAGAGCTTGAGCTGGCTGGTGTATCTGCTTGGAATGGAACAGCACGCTTCACACTTGGTTACTTGTGCGGTTGCATCTGGAGGCTGTCGGCGGAAGAAACCTTCTAGGAAAGCTTTGCGGCAAGTGCTCTTCTTGCCAATGTGGTGACCACATATGCCTTCGTGTATCTCGCCAACAGCTTCATCCATCTTCCGGTGAATACACTTCAATTTCACACCGTTGAGTCTTCTTACATGCAGCGTCTGTCAACAAACTGGTACATACTTGACTGCCGGGCTACTCTTTACGCTTCTTCTTGCTCTTGAGAAGTTCTCTGTGCTGAAGGAAATGGACAATCTCTTTGTGCCCATCTTTGGAGCTTGTGGCTCGACAACAAGGACTAAAGGCACATATGCTGCTGTGGAAACATCCGCTCCCACGGCAAGAACCTGCGGTTCGGCGGAGCTTGATGTTCCCGGCAAGCTTGCCGAGCAAAACTTGTCGGGGCGTCGCTTCAGCGAAACAAACCCTAGGGCTTGTCGGGCAGACTGCTCCTCGGCATTTTGGAGTTGAGCACAGGGGATCTTTGCGTGGCGGCCGGGGAGCTCGGCGGGAAGTATTCACCAAATCAACTTCCTCTTCTTGTTCTGTCGGTCGATGGCGTTCTGATCGGTTGAGTCAGCTTGAGCACAAAATCCCTGGTTCCACAGGTAACTTGAGTGCAGCGCACTTTGTGAACCATCAGCAATATCATTCTGAGCTCTTGGAACATGTTCCATCCGTAGGCCTTGAAAGTGCTCTTCTAGCTTTCTCACTTCATCAACGTAGGCTTCCATCAACGGACTCTGATAATCTTTGTTCACTTGGCGGACGACAAGCTGCGAGTCACCCCTGACAATGAGCTTCTTGATCCCAAGGTCTACTACGATCCTGAGACCGGCAAGCAAACCTTCATACTCTGCTGTATTGTTTGTTGCTTGCTCCTTGGGAAAGTGCATCTGGACTATGTACTTGAGGTGCTCTGCGGTGGGCGCGACTAGCGACGCGCCCGACCGGCGCTTTGCGGCGAGAAGGCACCATCAAAGTACATCAGCCATTCTTTGCTTGCTTCTTTGGCGGAGCGCTCATCTGGAATTTCTTCATCCTGCGTTGGCGTCCATTCTGCTATGAACTCGCCAATGCTCTGCTTTGGATAGTTGAAGTGCTTTCAAACTTGAGGCCAAAGCTTGGCAGTTCGGTGCCCACTCGACAATCCTGCTGTTGCTACGGATTTTGCAGTATCCTCTTGAGCCGGAAGCGAGTGGCGGCTGTGATCTCATGTGCTTGGAAGTAATGGCGCAGCTTTCTCGAGGCCATGAGGAGGCGAAAAGCAATTTCTGCACACACAGTACCTTGACCTAGCCCCCAGAGAAGGGCCGACAAAGTACACGGGCGCTGCACCATCCTTTTCTGTATTTTCTCGCAAGCCTGCGCGGATCCGTCCTTGTCGGGACCAGAGCTTGTCGGTGAAGCCCCCTGCTTGTCACTGGATGCATCTTTCTTGGTTGTCGGCTCATCATCTGCCTCCTTTTCCGCTACTAACGTAGCACTAACCACTTGATTGGTTGCCGCTATGTACAGCAGCAACTTCTCTTGTGGCCTAGGTGCGACAAGTATTGGAGTGGAGGACAGGTACCTCTTTAAGTCCTGCGGCGCAGCCTCCGCTTCAGAGTCCATTTCATTGGACCTGCCTTTTCAAAATCTTGAAAAATGGCGAGGCGCTCAGCAGAACCTAGAGATAAACCTCTTTGAGAGCAGCCACGCAACCGGCAAGTCTTCGTACATCCTTGGCGCGCTTTGTGCTTCGATCGCTCAATGGCCTTGATCTTGTCGGGATTGGCTTCAATTCCCGCTGAGACACGAAGAACCCGAGAAGCTTGCCGGAAGGGACTCCAAACACGCACTTCTCGGGGTTGAGCTTGAGGTTGATCTTGCGCAGATTTGCAAAGGTCTCATCTAAATCTTGAACCAGAGTTGCTTTGTCTTTGCTTTGGACCACTATGTCATCCATGTAGGCTTCTACATTTCTGTGCATTTGCGGCTCAAAAGCGTCATGGACTACTCTTGCAAACGTTGAACCAGCATTCTTTAGCCCAAAAGGCATCCGTACAAAACAGTATGTGCCACATGGGGTGATGAATGTGGTTTTCTCGTCATCCTCTTCTGCCATGAAGATCTGAGTATGCATCAAGAAATGAAAGAAAATCACATCCAGCCGTGGAGTCAACAATCTGGTCGATGCGCGGCAAGGAAATGGGTCTTTGGGACAGGCTTTATTAACATCTGTGAAGTCGATACAAAGTCTCCATTTCCCATTTGCCTGCGATACAACTACGAGATTGGCCAACCACGTGGGATGGAGCACTCCTCGACAAGGCCTGCTGCTTCCAATTTCTTGATCTCTTCGCAATGAATTCTTGGCGCTCCTTTGCTTGCTTCGACTTTACGCTTGACGGGCCGCATGAGGACGGACAGCTAGGTGGTGCTCAATTACTTTCACAGGAACACCGGGTTGTTAGGCGGTTGCCATGCAAACAGGTCGGCGTTAAGCGCGGGAAAGCAAGCAGCGCGCCTTCAATTTAGGGTCGAGAGTGGCGATGGTGAAGGTACCACCAATGCCGTCCTCCTTGGCGGGCACCTTCTTGGTCATCGGTGGAGCTGCCATCGTCTTCTTGCACTTGCGGTGGAGCTCGATGGTGCGTGCTCGGCGGTGGCGCAGCACTCGAAGAGGTGCGCTTGCGGAGTGGGCATCGAGCTCTTGCGGACTTGGTCTTCTTCTTCCCAGCGGGAGCTTCGGTGACAAGTGACTTGCTATCTGTTGCAGCTGCTGCCTCCCGGTAGATCTTGTCGGCGCAGATAAGAGCATCCTTCTTGTCGCCAGGGACAGAAATGACACTTATCGGGCGGGCATCTTGAGCAAGTTGTATGCATAATGAGAGGCTGCCATGAACTTGGCGAGTCTTTGGGCGGCCAAGTATCCCATTGTAAGGCAATGGAAAATCAGCAACGTCAAGCGTGACCCTCTCGATCCTGAAGTTTAGCTCGCTGCCAAGCGTTACCAAACAGCGTGATCTTCCCCTTCGGCTTGCTCCTTCCCGGGTTGATTCCTTGAAATGTGTCAGTCTCTTCAAGCTCGCCGTCAGGGATCTGAAGCTTCTGGAGTACTGCAGAGGAGATCAGGTTCAAGCCGGCCCCGCCGTCAACTAACATCTTGGTGACCTTGAGGTTGCGGATAGTTGGTGAAACCAACATCGGCAAGCACCCGACTGCAGTTATGCGATCAGGGTGATCCTCAATATCAAAGATGATAGGCGTGCTGGACCATTTCAGAGGTTTGCGTGACTCTATGGATGGTTCTGCTGCATTAACTTCCCGCATCCATTGCTTGAGTTGGCGGTGTGAATTATGCAGAGAAGCACCGCCGTCAATGCAGAGGACCTCTGTGGCTTTCTGGAACTCCTGCTCATCGGTCTTGTCGTCTTCCATATCTTCATCGTCATCGTCGTCTTCATCCTTGTCGCGGCCGCGGGGAGGTCTGTCACCTTGCCGCTGCTTGGCCTTGCCGCGGTGTCCTCCCCGGCCGGGTCGCTTCTTGCTAACTCCCCCAGGACCTTCTTGGGCCTTCTCCTTGTCGCGCCGCTCGTACTCAGCCTTCTGCTGTTCAACAAGCTGCTCGACCTTCTTGCAGCTCTGGAGGTCGTGGCCCTTGGTGCGGTGGATCTTGCAGTACTGTTTGTTGGAGCTGTCCTACTTGTCGGCCGCCACAGGCTGGCAGTTGGCGCCAGCGGGAACCTCCTTGCCGGAGCCACCAACTTTGGCTTTCTTGGCGGCACCACCGTTGCCGGACCGCTCGACAACTAATACCTCTTTGCTCTTCTTCCTTCTGTTGTTCCGTCGCCGGCTCTTCTTCGCCGGGGCGGTCTCCTCCTATCAGATCCGCTTACATATTCTCTCACAGAGTCTCCTCCTTCCTCGGCGCGTGCACACTTGTCGGCGGGGCATACAGCTCATGGCGTCCTTGACTTTGCACATCGCCATCTCTTCCCTCATCCTGCGGTTCCGCGCGTTTTGATGAAACGCTTGATCACCATGGCAGGGTGGACATCTGGGATATTGTAGTGCACACGGCTGAATCTCTGAATGAACTTGCGCAGGGACTCTCCTTCCTTCTGGGCGAGCAGGTGAAGGTCGCTCTCTTGGCCATGAGGCTTGTTGCCGCCTGTGAAGGCGCCGACAAACTGATGGCATAGATCTGCCCAAGAGGATATGGATCCGTCCGGCAAGTGCATGAGACAAGATCTGACATTGGGCTTGAGTACCAGCGTGAAGTAGTTGGCGAGGATCTTGTCGTCTCGTCCCCCCGCAGCTTGCACCGCGATGGTGTAGATGCTGTGGAACTCCGACGGATGCGTCCTGCCATCGTACTTCTCGCACATCGGCGAAATTCTTCTTGCTAGGCCCTTTGGACTTGCCGCAGCTCCGCAGTGAGCGGGACAACCTACCGCGTACGGAAAGTCGCCTGGTTCCCCTGGCGCATGCATATCGACAGAGGGCCCAACGCGCTGGTCGGATTGACGTCGCGCTTCCCTTCGGCGCTCGATGCGAGTTCGAGCGTCTTCTTGTTGCCGTTCTTGAAGAACTTGGCGCTGATCACGGTGAGCTCGTGGATCCGATGACGCGGTGGAGTCGCTGTCGAGGTGGGTCCGACGAGTTGGTGATCTTGGCCTTCTGGGTGGGGAGTGCATGGTGGTTGCACCCCCACAGGTTTCGTCGCCACCGGCTCGTGCCTTGTCGTCTTGCCGCGGCAGCGATGTAGTTGGTTGCCACGGAGCGTCACCGTTGTCAAAGCCGATGAGACTCTGGATGGTGGCCCTCCATTCGTCGACCTTGTCGGCTGTTGGAGGGTAGTCTAGGAGCAGCTGAGCTCTCGCCAAGGCTTCCGCTGGAGTGGTGGGTGGCAACAGCGAACGGTGCAAGGAGCGGGATATGCTCGGACTTCTAACTATGTTAGAAGGAGCAGCATCCCGTCCAGGCGACCACACCCCACTCGTGCCAGCATGCTGGCGTGCACGCTGGTCTTGAGGGCCTCGCGATCCCCCAGCTCGGTCTTGATCCAACGAGCGTATGGTACTATGAATACCATGACGCTGTCGGTCCCGCGCCTCCTGAGATGGGCGCGGTGCATGTACGGACGCCGAGGTCTGCGCGGCCTTGTCCTTGGACTTGGCAGCGTCATGAGCTCCCTCGTCGGCGCCCGTTCTTCCGCCGGTGTCTACCCCACCACCCGTTTGCTCCGGTGGTGGCGGTTTCGACGTGGACGGCTCCGCTGCCGCCGAAGCCTTCTTCTTCGGTGGCATGTTGATGAAGATGATGAAGATGTAGCCCGTGTGAACGCCGGATCAGGTTCACACAGCCTCGACGCCCCCCTACCTGGCGTGCCAAAGATGTCGGGGAAGCTGATCGTGACCCACGAACACCTATGGGACCGGCGGATCGAGTCCCTTTCGGTTCGGTGGGGGGCTGAGGTTGCACGAAGAGCAGATCAAGGCGAAGCACGAGCAGTTACCCAACCGGAGCTCTCGGAGATAATACTCCTCGCTGCTTGATTGTGTTCTTGCTAGGGAGCACAGAGAGCTACAAGACCTAGCGTGAGTGTCTCTAGTTTCGAATGAGTCGAACCGAACCCTTTCTATGTTGCACATGGGCCTCCTTTTATATGCTCAAGGGGTCACCAACAGGTGGCAACATAGACGAGGGCAAAAAGGGAAAAATACTTGTGGTTGGTACAGCTACTTTGTACAGTGTACTCTACCTAACTCTGACGGCAAGGGACAAAAGCATTAAATGCCCGTCTATGTCGCCTAAATAGTGCAACAGGGACCGTCAGGAGCGCCACCGCTTGCCACGATGGCATTCTTGTCAGCGCCGCTTACCGCTGCTCTCCGCTGGGCCTTGACCTCTTGACACGTCGCTGGAATGGTCCCATGGCGACACGTTGGTGGATGAGCTAGGCGGAGATGAAGAGTGGTTGCTGCCGCGGCAAGCGCCTTGCCCATGGCTGAATCCTCGTCGCGTCCGGAAGCTTGTCGCTCACCGGGCCTTCCCGGCAAGCTCCTCTTGCCGGGGTCTTGTCTTCTGCGTACCTTGAGTGGCCTTCCCGGCAAGCTCCTCTTGCCGGGGCCTTGTCTCCTTGGCTTAAGTACTTTGTTCTTGAATGGCTACAAAAGAACCATGGAGGACCTTGGCGGTCACCTGGCAAGCCTTGCCGCGGGGTGCTGCAACTGTCCATGCACGAGTTCGGGATACTAGGGTACCCCTACTCTAGTACACCGACAAAATTGTTAGTTGAAAAGGGAGATTGGCAGATTTCCTCATACACAGCTTTCCTCCGCGCTCCCCAGATCGCCCAAGCCGTAACCACCAAGCGGGTGAACTGCCTCCCACGGATTGATAAACCTTAGGTCATCCACTTGAGGGAAATTTGCTACTGTCCTACAAACCTCTGCACTTGGTGGCCCAACAATGTCTACAAGAAGAAGGTTGTGTAGTAGACATCAAGCTCTTTTCTGGCGCTGTTGCCAGGGAGGCTAAGTAAGCGGCACTAACACCCCGTCAACTAAGCTCTTTTCTGGCACCGTTGCCGGGGAGGTTAGTGCTTGAAGGTATATCTTTAGATCTTGCAATTGAATCTTTTAGTTTCTTGTTTTATCACTAGTTTAGTATATAAAACAAAACTACAAAAAATGGAATTGAGGGTGCCTCATATGCTTCATCTTTTTAATGTCTTTCGTGAGAATAAGAATTCCCGTAATTGTGCTCAAGTGCTAGAAGAAGAATGCATTAGAATGTTTGGCACTAAATCTTTGTATGATGAGCATGATTGCAATGTTGTTAGTATGAATTCCTTGAATATCCATGATGCTAGTGATATGAAACCCACAAGCTTGGGGATTCTATGTTTGATGAAGATGATATTTTTAGTCCCCAATATTTATTTTGATGATAGCATGCATCCTACCTATGATGATTATTGTGATGACATGTATGTTATAAATATTAAAGATAACCATGAAACTTTTCATCTTGATTTTAATTTTCAATTGGATTGTGCCTCACATTATAGTTATTTTGTTGAGTTTGCTCCCACTACTATTCATGAGAAGAAATTTGCTTACGTGGAGAGTAATAAAAATTCTATGCTTGGGGATCATGAAAATAATGCTTTATGTGATAGTTATATTGTTGAATTCATTCATGATGCTACTGAAAATTATTATGAGGGAGGAATATATGCTTGTAGGAATTGCAATAATATCAAGTTTCCTCTCTATGTGTTGAAAATCTTGAAGTTATGCTTGTTTTGACTTCCTATCCTAGTTGATTATTATTCCCATAAGTTGTTTGCGCACAAAATCCCTATGCATAGGAAGTGGGTTAGACTTAAATGTGCTAGTCATATTCTTCATGATGCTCTCTTTATGTTTCAATTCTTATCTTTTATGTGAGCATCATTGAAATCATCATGCCTAGCTAGGGGCGTTAAACGTAAGCGCTTGTTTTGAGGCAACCCAATTTTATTTTTGTTCTTTGCTTTTTGCTCCTGTTTAGTAATAAATAACCTATCTAGCCTCTGGTTAGATGTGGTTTTATGTTTTAATTAGTGTTTATGCCAAGTAGAACCTTTGGTAAGACTTGGGTGAAATCTTTGCAATCTTGCTGTAAAAAACAGAAACTTTTGCACTCACGAGATTAGCGGTCATTTTTTTACTGGAGAGTGCTTTTAAGTTGATTATTTTTGCACAATATTAATAGACAAATTCCTCACGCCCAAAAATTTATTTCAGAATTTTTGGAGTTACAAAAGTATTCGGAAGTTACAGATTACTATAGACTGTTCTGTTTTTGACAGATTCTGTTTTCTATGTGTTGTTTGCTTATTTTGATGAATCTATGAGTAGTATCGGAGGGTATGTACCATAGAGAAGTTGGAATACAGTTGATATTACACCAATATGAATTTAGAATGTGTTCACAACAGTACCTAAGTGCTGATTTATTTTCTTATACTAACGGAGCTTACGAGTTTTCTGTTAAGTTTTGTGTTGTGAAGTTTTCAAGTTTTGGGTAAAGATTCGATGGACTATGGAATAAGGAGTGGAAAGAGCCTAAGTTTGGGGATTCCCAAGGAACCCCAAGGTAATATTCAAGGACAACCAAGAGCCTAAGCTTGGGGATGCCCCGGATGGCATCCCCTCTTTCGTCTTCGTTCATCGGTAATCTTACTTGGAGCTATATTTTTATTCACCACATGATATGTGTTTGCTTGGAGCGTCATTTTATTTTATTTTATTTTTGCTTTCTGTTTGAATAAAATCCCAAGATCTGAAATTCTTAAATGTTAGAGAGTCTTCACATAGTTACATAATTATTCGACCTTGGGAATCTATGCATAGGGGTTGGCACACGTTTTTGTCTTGACTCTCCGGTAGAAACTTTGGGGCACTCTTTGAAGTTCTTTGTGTTGGTTGAATAGATGAATCTGAGATTGTGTGATGCATATCATATAATCATACCCACGGATACTTGTGGTGACATTGGAGTATCTAGGTGACATTAGGGTTTTGGGTTGATCTGTATCTTAAGGTGTTATTCTAGTACGAACTCTTGAATAGATCGATCAGAAAGAATAACTTTGAGGTGGTTTCGTAGCCTACAATAATCTCTTCGTTTGTTCTCCGCTATTAGTGACTATGGAGTGACTCTTTGTTGCATGTTGAAGGATTGTTATATGATCTAATTATGCTATTATTGTTGAGAACTTGCAGTAGTGAAAGTATGAACACTAGGCCTTGTTTCCTAGCATTGCAATAGCGTTTGTGCTCACTTATATCGCTTGTTACCTTGATGTTTTTATAACTAGATAATACCCCGCGCGTTGCTGCGGGATATATCAGCTTAAATTCTTTTGAAGGTGTATGTATAACAAATAAAAAAGGGAATGATTGAACGAATAAAAAAGGCATAATACCAGGCGAGGCATTGGTCGAAAAAAGTTAAACTATCATGTTTCATCACGAAGTTAAGTTATAAGCAATTAAATAGTATGGCTCAAATTCGAAACTTAGCAGATCAGGAGCTCGTAAAATAAGACCACATTACAATTCTGATATTTTTGTACAAAAATATGCATTCAAAAAAGTTGAAAGCACAATTTATGTACACACATACAACAGGGAAGTTGAAAGCACAATTTATTATATGAAAGTAAATAACGGAAGTTACATAGTTGAGCAGTTTGAAGTGCATGGCAGGGCTTCATTCGACATATGCAAATATCATTTGTAGCAGGAACATGACATTAGACTATATCCATTGGGTGTGCAAAAGAGACATGCTTAATTAGTTGAAGCACTTAACTAATATTCAAAGAACCTTTCCCTCTAGATATACCTAGAGGCGTACATCAGCCAAAAAAATTGTAAAGCAACTTCCATGGATATGAGATAAACAATCATTAGTTGACTCCTGAGCAAATGCACCCGGGAGCCAAAACGACACTCCTAATGTTATATTGGACGTCTTTGTGGGTGGTTGTGTTGAGGCGATGGGAGGGCGATCGCATGCACTGCTTCGCAATGATGATGAAGCCGACCGACGATTCCCTGTCTGTGGAGTCGTAGAAGTTGTGCCCTCGTTGCTGTCAATGGCTCTTGTTGGTGGTGTTGATCCCTAGTCGGCGCTACCGGCAACCTACTGGCAGCGGCATGCAGCTGCTAGTGCCAATAGTAGAATGTCCTAGCGGGAGCAGCTAGTGGTGCACCATGATGGTGAGCAGGGACACAGCCTTGCTTGCGGTGATGGCGGAGTAGGTGACAACGCTCGGCTTCTTGCCGCGAGCTGGACCGATGGTGTTTCTACTTGCTGTCGGTGCGGTGTCCTCGATAACTCGGGGAGACAACGGCGATGGCTTTTGAGGGAGGAAGCATGGGCACTGCGGTGGAGGAGGAACACTGGCTATGGGAAGCGCCATTGGAGGAAGGCGGTGGCATAGCTGGATGAAGGGGTAGCATGAGTTTGGGGCGCAGGCGAATCGAAAGAGGGACGGGGGATTTATATGGAGATGAAGGAGAGGAGCCAAGGGGTCTTGTGCATCGGTTACCCTGAAAATCCATCAAAATATTACTGAGGTTTGATGGAGATTAGGGAAGCCGAAGATGCAGTGGGAAATCAAGAGCCGTTTTGATAGAGGACCCCGAGGGGCAGAAGGAAGCGGTGCGATGGTTATCGATCTGGGAGTGGATAAAGAATCGGCGATCACCCACCATAGTAACTTCCGCAGAAAACATATCGGTATGTGCTGACGAAAGGAAGAAAAAAAATATCACCAACGAAGGGATGCGTTTCTAAACCTGATGGAAAAAAATAAAGATGGCATTGCTGATGTGGCATATGAGATGAGGTGGATGTGCTGCTTGTGAAGTAAATGGATTGACTTTACAAACTGAACGCTGACATGGCATGATGATGATGTGGACGGTGTGCATGTTGAGATAACTGGTAATAGTGGGGATCAACTTCTTAAGAATGTAAGTTTTCAGATTACAAAAACCTATATCTACCATCCGTATTGCACTTGTATCACCATCTCTTCGCCGAACTAGTGCACCTATACAATTTACCATTGTATTAGGTGTGTTGGGGACACAAGAGACTCTTTGTTATTTGGTTGTAGGGTTGCGTGAGAGATACCATCTTCATCCTACGCCTCCCACGGATTGATAAACCTTAGGTCATCCACTTGAGGGAAATTTGCTACTGTCCTACAAACCTCTGCACTTGCAGGCCCAACAACGTCTATAAGAAGAAGGTTGTGTAGTAGACATCAAGCAATTTCTGGCGCTGTTGCCGGGGAGGTTAGTGCTTGAAGGTATATCTTTAGATATTGCAATCAAATCTTTTTGTTTCTTGTTTTATCACTAGTTTAGTCTATAAAGGAAAACTACAAAAAATGGAATTAAGGTTGCCTCATATGCTTCATCTTTTTAGTGTCTTTCGTGAAAATGATGGGAAGGAAAATTGTGCTCAAGTACTAGAAGAAGAATTACATAGAATGCTTGGCAGAAAATATGTGAATGATGAGCATGATTGCAATGTTGTTAGTATGAATTCTTTCAATACCCATGATGCTAATGATATTCATAGCCACAAGCTTGGGGATGCTATGTTTGTTGAAGATGATATGTTTAGTCCCCAGTGTTTTGATGAGCAAATTTATTATGATGAAAGCATGCCTCCTATTTATGATGATTATTGTGATGACACGTATGCTATAAAGAATAAAGATAACCATGAAACTTGTCATCATGATTTTGATTTTCAATTGTATTATGCTTCACATGATAGTTATTTGAGTTTGCTCCCACTACTATTCATGAGAACAAATTTGCTTATGTGGAGAGTAATAAAATTTCTATGCTTGTGGATCATGAAAAGAATGCTTTATGTGATAGTTATATTGTTGAATTCATTAATGATGCTACTGAAAATTATTATGAGGGAGGAATATATGCTTGTAGGAATTGCAATAATATCAAGTTTCCTCTCTACGTGCTTAAAATCTTGAAGTTATGCTTGTTTTGCCTTCCCATGCTAGTTGATTCTTGTTCCCATAAATTGTTTGCTCACAAAATCCCTATCCATAGGAAGTGGGTTAGACTTAAATGTTCTAGTATTATTCTTCATGATGCTCTCTTTATGTTTCAATTCTTATCTTTTATGTGAGCATCATTGAAATCATCATGCCTAGCTAGGGGCGTTAAATGTTAGCGCTTGTTGGGAGGCAACCCAATTTTATTTTTGTTCTTTGATTTTTGCTCCTGTTTAGTAATAAATAATTCATCTAGCCTCTATTTAGATGTGGTTTTATGTTTTAAGTAGTGTTTGTGCCAAGTAGAACCTTTGGGAAGACTTGGGTGAAGTCTTTGCGATCTTGCTGTAAAAAACAGTAACTTTTGCGCTCACGAGATTAGCTGCCATTTTATACTGGAGAGTGCTTTTAGGTAGATTATTTTTGCATAAGATTAATAGACAAATTCCTCAAGTCCAACAATTTATTTAAGAATTTTTGGAGTTACATAAGTATTCGAATGATACAGATTACTACAGACTGTTCTGTTTTTGACAGATTCTGTTTTCTATGTGTTGTTTGCTTATTTTGATGAATATATGAGTAGTATCGGAGGGTATGAACCATAGAGAAGTTGGAATACAGTAGATATTACACCAATATGAATTTATAATGAGTTCACAACAGTACCTAAGTGGTGATTTATTTTCTTATACTAACGGAGCTTACAAATTTTCTGTTAAGTTTTGTGTTGTGAAGTTTTCAAGTTTTGAGTAAAGATTCGATGAACTATGGAATAAGGAGTGGCAAGAGCCTAAGCTTGGGGATGCCCAAGGCACCCCAAGGTAAAATTCAAGGACAACCAAAATCCTAAGCTTGGGGATGCCCTGGAAGGCATCCCCTCTTTCGTCTTCGTTCATCGGTAACTTTACTTGGAGCTATATTTTATTCACCACATGATATGTGTTTCGCTTGGAGCATCATTTTATTTTATTTTGTTTTACTTGCTATTTGAATAAAATACCAAGATCTTAAATTCTTAAATGTTAGAGAGTCTTCACATAGTTACATAATTATTCAACTACTCATTGATCTTCACTTATATCTTTCTAGAGCACAACGGTGGTTTTATTTAGAAGAAATAGATGAACTCTCATGCTTCAATTATATTATTTCGAGAGTCTTAAACAGCATGGTAATTTGCTTGGGTTATAAAACTATTCCTAATATGATGGGTATCCAAGAGGGATATAATAAAAACTTCCATATAAAGTGCATCGAATACTATGAGAAGTTCGATTCCTTATGATTGTTTTGAGATATGAAGATGGTGATATTAGAGTCATGCTAGTTGAGTAGTTGTGAATTTGAGAGATACTTGTGTTAAAGTTTGTGATTCCTGTAGCATGCACGTATGGTGAACCGTTACGTGATGAAGTCGGAGCATGATTTATTTTTTGATTGTCTTCCTTATGAGTGGCGGTCGTGAACGAGCGCTGGTCTTTTCCTACCAATCTATCCCCCTAGGAGCATGCGCATAGTACTTTGTTTCGATAACTAACATATTTGTGCAATAAGTATGTGAGTTCTTTATGACTAATGTTGAGTCCATAGATTATCGCACTCTCA
>JAHIAM010006898.1:0-36707 GCA_021605205.1 Aegilops longissima
AAGTTCACAAAGTGGCGGAAGTGGAAGCGATGAGGAAGGTGACAGCCGAGTCGCGATCAAGTTCTTGGTCGATTGTTTGCGTTTGAATCCCTATCGGGATCATCACCGACAGCGGCACACAATTCCTGAACCGCACCTTCATGCAGTACATCAAGATCTTGGCGCCAAGGTCTGCCGCTTCTATTGCTCATCCGAAAGTAGCGGTCAAGCGGAGAGGGCAAATGCTGAAGTCTGCGAGGGCTCAAGACCAGGACTTTCGACAGGCTGCACAAGTGCGGAAGAAAGCTGGATTGAGGCTGCGGTGGTTCTTTGGTCGTCGGAGCTGACGCCGTCGAGCCCTGGCTGACACCTTCGCTCTAGTCTATGGGCAGAGGCAATTCTCCCCACGGAACTTCGTATCACGGGTCACCTCGAGTGCTCGCTTATGATGAGCTTGAGCAAGAGCAGTTGCGACAAAATGGCCTTACTGCTCCTTGAGGAGGACCGTCTTCGAGGCGGTGTCACGAGCTGCTCGTTATCGGCAAGCTTTGCGCCGCTACCATAACCCAAAGTTAGTGCGAAGTCTCGAGGCGACCTTGTTCTTGGCGTTCAGTCCGCCAAGAATTCCAACAAGTTGGCCTTGAAGTGGGAAGGCCCTTAGGGTGAGGCGAGTCACTAGGCACTGGCTGTCATGAGAGAGACCGAAGATGGCACTCCGGTGAGCAACTCCTGGAACATCGAGCATCTTCGTAAGTTTTACCCGTAGAAGCGCGGTTGCGGAACCTGTTCCGGCAACCACCTTTACAAATCTTGCCGATGTTGCATGTAATCCTTTGTACAAAGCCGGGCGCAGACCCCGTGCATAAGTAAAGCACATGTGCTCTGCACATCTTGTCAATTTCATGCTTTCTACATTTTATTGCATGCCTTATCTGACACTTTGTGCAGCACCTACCTGATAAGCAATAACGAGCCGTGGGCTCCATATCTTTATTTTCTCTTCTTTCTCTTTCTCAAAGAAAGGAAGGTTCCCTAGCCCACAAGTTCACGGGGAAGGAGAAGATAATGGTGTGGACGGCGTCGTTCAAAGAAGTTTAAGCCTTACCGGAAGCAAGCGACAGAAAAGCTAAGTTGCCAAAGTTTGAGCAATCGGTTAAAAAATTTAGTTATCTTCCTCGAGCGACCGTACTTTGTATGGAAAACCTGTCTTGCGGAGGAACCAACTCGTAGCTAGTTGCGCCCTTACTTTGTTTGAGTCCGCTCAACAACAAGTGAGCTGCAACTAGTTGCGACAAGGTTGCTTGTCGGAGCGGCACCGCCGACGAGGCTCTTGACGTTCCGCACTCAGCGCTTTCATGACAAGGTGCTGCGCGACAAATTCCCTAAAAGCGTAGGGTAAAAACATATAAAGGAAGGAACCAAGTAAAGGAGATAACATAGCAATTACTACCCGAAATAAGAGTTATATTACAAGATAGCATGCAGCTCTAATAAGTTGCTCTCATAACATGACCAGCAGCGACAAGGGAAAGATAAAATTGGCGGCCTAATCTCGCAGTGCCATCAACCCTCTTGATCCGCTTACCTGTCCACAATGGGTGCGACAAGGGTCTTGGCGCCTCCACATCAGCATCGGCGGCAAGGACTTGAGGACTTTGGTGAAGCTAAGGTCTGGATTGCGGAAGGCCACCTTCATCGGCACCTTACGAAGAGCTCCCTTACAGATCTGGCGCGACTCGTCGACCGACTGCTTTGGGATCTCTTCCCGAGTCGTTGGAAGCCGTCTGCGCCTTTGAAGAACAAGCTGAGCTTGGCGCTGGGTTGGAGGTGCTCATCGAAGGTACCGAGATCATACATCCCAGCTCCGACTCCACAGCCGATGGCTGCGGCAACATCCACGAGACCCTCGGTCCGGTGCTCCACGTTTTCCACTGAAGGTGTTACAGGCGGCGTGCACTTCGCCAGTAACCGTCGGTCTTGATCTTCTCCAACAAGGCCACCTCCCGCTCCTTGGCGCCGTCCAGCGTCTGAATCAAAGTAGTCAGCTTCAACTCAAGATCCGTGTTGGAGTCCTTGGTGGCGCTGAGCTCCTTTCTCCTCTCGGCGAGACGGCCCTGCAGCTCGCCAAGAGTGTAGGCGTCCTTCTCGCGCTCATGCTTGAGTGCAGCAAGCTCCTCGCCGCTCTTCTTGAGGTTGGCCTCCAGCGGCGTCACCTTCGTCTCCAGCTCCTTGGCGGCCTCGGCAGCTGCGGCAGCATCCTTCACTTCCTTGAGAGCCCCGCCAAATGTTTGCTTTCGCTTGTAAGCTCCTCCTCATGGCTGTCAAGATTGATCTTCCGCTGCCCAGCTCGCCTTCCCTCGTGAGCGGCTTCTCGGCGGCAAGCGCTGTTGCTCTTCAACCTCAGCCTTCTCGAGGATGAAGGCTTTGCGCCTCGGCGATTTGCTCCGCTCCTCGCCAAGGCGGAGGCTTCTGATGGAGGCCGGAGCTCCTCTGCGCGTTCTCAATGTCATTGCCGCCTTCGCGACAAGCGCTTCTCGGGATTCCAGCTTGGCTTGCCGGCGCGATGAAACAACAAGCTTCGCGACAACTGCTCCTCCTCGAGACTACGCCTTGCTGCTGCTTGGCGCGTCGACCAGCGTCGATCCAGCGGAGGCGAGCAGCTCTTCGTCAAGGTTTCTCCTTGACCGGCGCCACAGGCTTCGGCGCCCAAGGAAGCTTGATGAAAGCGCCATCGCCGGCCTTCAAGTAAGCGCCGGGCTGGGGCTCTTGAACTGGCGCTGCGGCATGGCGGAGGATCGGCGGTCGGTGTGGCGCTGGCGCTCCTGCGGCCTCGGGGCCGTCAGTGCGATCGCCGGACGCCTCGCCAGCTTCTACGGCGGCAGCCTTGGCGGCCTCCTCGTTGGCGGGCTCGTCAGCGCCGGTTTCTTCCTCGGCGACGGCAGCGTCGTCAGTATTGCCGCGCGCCTCCTCCTCGCCGGTGACCTCGATCTCCATTGGCTCTGTGGCAGACGGATCTGATGATCGAAAAAGAAAGAAAAGTCAAGCAAATGTTCAAAAAGAAAATCAGAAGAAGAATGCAAGGGAAGTTTTCAGGCAAGAAGATTACCTGCGCTTGGATCTGCAGCCATGGTCTCAGCCACCCGAGGTCGCTGGTGCTATCTCTTGCGGAGAACCATCCCTTGCGGGCCTCCCTTGCGGAGGCGCTCCCTTGCAGAGATCCTCCCTTGGCGGTGTAGTCGAAGCAGATGGCATGTTAGGGCGGCTTGGGACACTCTGGTGGGGCTGCTCTGCTCCTACACAAATCAGCGATCAAATATCAGCAAAGAAAGAGCACCCATGCCGCCCAACAGCGAGAAGTAAACCATACACTTACGGCTGGGGGCTGCTGCTGTGAGGCTGCTTTGGGGAAGAGGTTGCGGGTCCGGCAAGGTGGTCTCGAACCGCCTCTTGCCGCCATGGTGGGTTCATCCTCGATGACAATCACGGGACCTTAGCCCTCTTGACGCTCTACAGGCCGGCGTCACGAAAAGGAATAGGTTGAGTGAAACAAATCAGATACAAGACAAAGCAACAAATTGAAGAACTACAAGTACAGCAAAAAAAATCTTACTCTTCTTCTTCCTTGGAGCTGGCGGAGAGATCAATTCGGTTAGCCTCCGGTGCGACAAAGCTGGAAAGTGAGTTCCTTAGCCGCTTAGCGGGTGCAGGAGCTGTGGTCCCGAAGGCCCCTCCGATTGCTGCAGCGGCGTGAGGTGCTCCAGCAGCTGTGAGTGCTTGCAGCGGTGGGCCGCGTCGCTGTGGCCTTGACAGCTGTTAGCCCGTCTGCCGCCCGCTGCTTCCCGGCCTTGCGGAGACACCTTCTTGGTGGAGCTGTGGGATCCGCTCATGACAAGCTACTTGAAGGTGGGGAGGCGCCCTCGGCGAGCTTCGCTCGGCTCAACCGGGCTTAGCATGCTCTTCCTCGCGGCAAGCTCCTCTCGATCGACAAGGCTTGCCGCCTCTCTGCCTCTGCCTCCTCCACGGTGAATCAAACTTCGCCCATGGCGGCAGCTGTTGCCGCCTCTTCCAACCTAGTGGCGTCGCGCATCTCGTCATCGATGGTGTCGCGGTGAGGCCCTTGGCTCATCAGGCGGATCGGCACTTATTCAAGCTATCGAAGAACACCCGCGCGGCGTCATCTGCGGGCTCTTGCTAGGTTGGGACAATTCCATGCGAGTCGCTGGCGGCATCATTACGCGGATGCGGTCGGCGAGGTGTTGCCGCGATGGAAACGACTCCCTCGGCAACCTGAACCATTCGGGATGATCAGGATCGTGCTTGAACAGTTCCAAGAGCATCTCGTCCAATTCCAAGACGGTGAAGTTGAAGTTGAGGCCCGGGCGCAGCCTCATGATGTCTGCCGCGTTCTGGAACTCCCAGGCGGGTCTCCTTCTCTCTGCAAGAGGCGTCACGGAGCAAAGGAAATCTGCATGCGGCACCTCTGATGAGTCCGGCAAGCCTGAGGCGCAGGATCCGGGTGACGGCAATCTTCAATCTAGCATCTTCTGGTGCCAAGTTGCTCCAATCGTTGCCGCGCACTATTGGGGTTTGGCGCTGGGCGGTAAATGGCTGCGGGTTCTCCTCTACAATCCAACACTAGTCTGCTCTCCATTCCTCCCACTTGCTGCGAAGCTCACCCTCCAGATAAACCTCCTTCTTGCCGATCCTTGAGATCCAGGCGATTCCTCCGGCAAGAGGCTCTCCTCTCTCTCTACTTGGGGCATGAAGAAATGGCGGAAAAGGGCTACGTTGGGATGGACTCCGACAAAGTTTTCGCAGAGATGTGCGAAAACTGCCATGGTCAGGACAGCATTGGGGGTGAAGTCAAGGAGGCAAAACCCGTAGGTGTTCATGATATCACAGAAAAATTCAGAGAAAGGCGGGCAGAGCCCGTAGTAGAAGAAGCGCGCGAAGAAGGGATACCTGCTCGGAGCCAATTCAGATGCGGCAGCTGAGAGTACCTTCGTGCACGGATGCGCTCGCGTCTCCGTCGACCAGAAGGGATAGTAGTACTCCCTCAGCTCCTTCGCGGCGAGCTGAGGGGGGAAGATGGCCCGTTCCTTTCGCAGCACCGCGAGCCACTGCGCCTCGGCCGACTTCACGCCCTTCCCCTTGTCGGCTTTCGGAGCCATGGCGGAGGTGGTGGGGGGGATCAACGGCGTTGGTGGTGCTGGTGACGATAGGGGGCGGAGCGCTGCTCTCTTTTCAGCCTTGGGAAGAAGGGGAGCAGCGGAGGTTTTCGAATTGGACAGCAAGCGGCAAGGTGGGCGAACTGCCCTGCTTCCTCTGCTTATAAAGAGGGAGGCGGACGTTCCTTTCCTAATAAAAAACCACCCACGATCTCTCCCACGGCGCGCGTTCGGCGCGTGCCGTTCGTGGGAGGCGTGTGGGTCGAGCAAGTTATGGCGTAACCCAGGCCATGTGTGCCCGTGCCTGTTTTGGGCCTGGCCAACAGCGCTTCGGCACCGTGTGTAGCCCGAGCCGGGGCTCTGTCGGTGTACTAGGTAGGGGTACCCTAGTATCCCGAACTTCGTGCCAGGCGATTCTGACACCCGCTGCAAGGCTTGCCGGGTGACCGCCAAGGTCCTCCGTGGTTCCTTTGGAGCCATTCAAGAACAAAGTATTTAAGCCAAGAAGACAAGGCCCGGCAAGAGGAGCTTGCGGGAAGAATAACAAAGGCACCTAGGAGACAAGACCCGGCAAGAGGAGCTTCTTTGGGAAGGCCCGATGGCGACAAGCTTCCGGACGCGACAAAGCAACAACCGCGGCAAAGGCGCTTGCGCGGCGATTCACTCTGTTCCTGCGCTCGGCACATCCACCAGCGTGTAGCCATACAGGACCTTTCGGTAGCGTGGCAAAGGCTGTGCACCCAGCGAAGCCAGCGGTGTGGCAGTCTTGACAAGATTGCCATCGTGGCAGCGATGGCGTCCACAACGGTCCCTTTACTGCCTTGTTTAGGCGACATAGGCGGGCATTTAATGCCTTTGTCCCCTGCCGTCGGGGTTAGAGTGCGATACCTTTGTACAAGTAGCTGTACCAACCGCAAGTCATTGTCCCTTTTACCCTTGTCTCGTTGCCACCTGCCGGAGACCCTTGAGCGTATAAAAGGAGGCCCATGCGCAACGTAGAGAGGGGTTCGAACATTCTCACGCTCGGTCTTGTTAGCAGCTGGTGTGTACTGTAGCATTCAGCGCTCTTGAGCAAGAACACAATAAAACTCAGACAAGCAGCAGTAGGAGTGTTATCTCTCCGGAGAGCTCGAAGCTGGGTAAACTGCTCGTATTAACCGCCTCGATCTGCTCTTCGTGCGACCTCCGCCCCCCCCGAACCGAAGGGGCTCATCCGCCGGTCCCATAGGTGTTAAATGGGTCAAATCAGCTTCCCGACACATGGAAGCCTATGAAAAAGCATGTAAGTTGAGGCCTGCAAAATGGAATAAGTAAACTTCTTTCATTTTCTTAAAAGTTCTGAGTTTTTTATATAGTTGCAAAAATGAAAAAGTAAATAGGCGGAACATTTTAGTGGGCGCCTTTAGCGGGCTGGTCATTCTGGTGTTGTTAGTTGGCAATATTTAAAGTAGCTTCTTCTTTTCCATGTACTAAAAGATGCATATCTGAGATAAGCGAGAAATTTTGCGGCGATCCGAGGGATGGATACTCTTTTATAGCTTCTATTGTGGATCACGGACTTTGTTGTTTGTTGTTGATTGTTGAGTGTTAAGTGTCTATTTAAGTTATGTCCTATATTTATCCAAAGTCAATGTCATAGTCTCATAACAGTACATCCTCTTAGGTGCATCGATACAGGGATGGCTACTCCTTCCGACTTCTAAGCGTGGATAGGATAGGGATACTATTGACGGATGCATTCATTGTTGAGTCTCGATTCGATTACTAAAGTTATATTCTATAGTTATATGAAGTCAATGTGATGATCTCATAGCATACATCTCCTTAGGTGCTCTAATCAGGGTCATCGCTATTGTTGCTTACATCATCCCGATAAATACATAGATGAAGGTTAGTACATGATTGGCTTCTTTCAGCGCTAGGTAAGTTTTTGAAACAAATTTCATTCACATGTCCTAATCGTATACGCAAATAGAATATTGTTAGAATTTTTGTACAAAATACCATATACAGAAGTTACACTTAGATTCAATGTCTTTCATGAATTCTTCAAATAAAAAATGGTGGCGCTTACGGTGGGCGAGGACCATCACATGCGACATGCATTGGCTGTCTGATCCACTACATCTTTGGATGGAGTCGCCTCGACGAGCTGTGCACTAGATCGAGGAGCGGCTCAGGTGCCTCCGCGCCACCGCGTGAACGTTCCTAGTGAATTTGAACTCTTCTTCAAATATACATTCAAAATTAAGCAGCTATACCACACACATGCAAACTCTTATAAATCTCTGTTTAGTTATATCAGCCAATATACTAAAGGTTGGCCTTTGCAACTAATATTCCAGAATCTGAATTATTTTTTTACTCAGAAATATTTGAGTTTCTATTCGGTTAACATTGTTCAGTTTTCTTACTAAATATTCAACTTACATATTAGCTTGAAATGACATTCTTTGATTTTATCATAATTATAGTACTCCTTAAGATTTGCGGACAGATTTCAAGTACGGACTGAGAAAATTGCAGATAAATGATAGTACTTTTTTTTACTATTGCTTACTGCCCTTAGCGTTTGTTCTTCAATGCTTACTTGAGTGACACTAAATAAAGGAAATGCAGTCTCAATATAATTTCTCACACATGCCTTTCATGTTTATGAAAGAATCATGCATGTCATCTTATGAGCAATTCCTATGGATGCTTCTACTTGGGTTTGATCTAGGAAACAAGAAAGATGGTGTACTATTACTTTAGAATTATTGGTGTTCATTGTTTAAGTTATGCATCGCAACATAATACTTCATGTAGAATTTTCTTTGGGCTATTAGATACACAACATTGTCCATCTAAAAACACCGAAAAAGTCATTGACTTTCTATACTAAAATTTATTCTAATATTCTATAGCAAAAGAAAAATCGGAAAAATGTCAAAACTTATATCATTTCATGGTTGTAAATTTAAAAATAGGAAAAATGTCAAAATTAATATATTGCTTCACGTCTCCCATCCATGATTAACATTCACATCACATGTCCTATTTGTTGGGTGACTCATATTGGTGTTGCACTCTGATAACACACATAAAATCAACCATGTTAATGTGTATGTCCTCTATTTTTTTCATCGTGGTATGGATGCGTCGACGAGATGAGCATAGATCGGCAGCTATTAAAGAGTGGAGTGAAGAAACGAGTGTTAAATTGGAAATCTTAGTTGATCGTGGTCAATTGAAATCCTTTCACTTTATTTGCATGTTCTCATGGCCATGACTAATGATTGCAAGAATGGACCTTCAATTTTATTGTTGTTCCTGATTTACTAGGGGGATAAATGTTTTATGCTTTGCTGTTACGGAGTGAACTTCCATGCTATATGAAAGATTAACAACACAAAGTTTTGTTATTGCAAATTTGGACTGTCAATACTTTCTAGCAACTTTAGTTGTGGTGTAACATGATATTTATGACCTAAATAATTTGTAATGCTAATGTCGATGTTGCATTATTCTGGAAAATATCGACAAATTACCAGTGTCTCATATCTTCTGTTTTTAAACTGAAGTCTACATTTTTCATATAGACCTTAGCGAGTCCTGAACTTCTGGATGAAGATCAGAGTTTGACACGACCTTATAGTTAATTTTTTGACAATGGGAAAGCTTTTATCGCCTCATCTTCATTGCATTCACACAATTATTGAGTTTGAGCTTTGCAAAAAAAGAGATGAAAATTTATCATGTCAAAACGTCAATCCACAAAATTTATATAAAAGGATTACATTGGACTTACAAACTCCCTTGGTTACATCATATTATGTCTAAGTGATCACCATCCAAGTGAGGACATACCACATGTTGCGGTCGCATCATGTTATCATGTCAATATAACATCAACCATAAGCGTAACGATTAACTTCAAGTAAAAAACCAGGAAGATAACATGAAAGGTTTGAAAAAATCTATCAAACACATTATCATTTCCACATGCCAGTGCCCCATAAGAATCCAACTCTTAATCTTTGGGCGTGCTTTAGAATTGTGTAACCAGCAAGTGGCAGGCTTTGTTCCAAAAACAAAAGCACCAGATTCCATCAGGTTTTATGTCCTTTTTCGGTGTTCAGTGTTTCTCTGAGCAATATCATTCCACATGAGCATAAAATAAAAAATATCATTTCTTATTATACCTAATACAAAAGATTGTGAGCATTAAATTTGTTTAAGTAATATTTCATGTCTACAAAACCTAAAAAATATACAAAAGGTTCAGCGTGTAATAAATGTTACAAAACAATATTATAGTGCCACAAATTAGCTAGATTGTGCAGATGCACACGTTAGTGACTAGACAACTTCAAATAATATAACACTTTAAATTCAGTAACAATCACACATTGTATGAGTATTTCAGTTGTCCTGAATGATATCGTTTATATTTACATAACACTTTGGTCCTTCCTATTTGAAACCAGAGGCTCCTACTAATGAATAAAAACATAAAATATTTTTGTATTATGCTCAAAAGATTCATTTCACATTGTATATTCTATACTACCATAATAGTCAAACAATATAAAAGTTCCTAGCCCGTGCAGTTGCACGGGTTGACGACTAGTATGTTCTAGTTCGAGAGGTAAGTGACATGCTTTTCCATAAACCATTTTATACGGAGACATACCCATAGGATTTTTATATCCAGTTCTGTAGGCCCATAATGCATCATCAAGTTTCTTGGACCAGTTCTTTCTAGATCTATTAACAGTCTTTTGCAAAATTAATTTGAGCTCCCTATTACTCAATTCTACTTGACCACTAGACTGTGGGTGATAAGGAGATGCAATTCTATGATTAACATCATACTTAGCAAGCATTTTATGAAAAGCACCATGAATAAAATGTGAACCACCATCAGTCATTAAATATCTAGGGACTCCAAACCTCGGAAAAATAACTTTTTTAAGCATCTTGATAGAAGTGTTATGATCAACACTACTAGTTGGAATAGCTTCTACCCACTTAGTAACGTAATCAACAGCAACTAAAATATGTGTGTAACCATTAGAGGCAGGAAAAGGTCCCATATAATCAAAGCCCCAAACATCAAATGGTTCAATAACAAGTGAATAGTTCATAGGCATTTCTTGACGTCTACTAATATTACCAATTCTTTGACATTCATCACAAGATAAGACAAACTACAGGCATCCTTGAAGAGAGTAGGCCAATAAAAACCGGATTGCGATACCTTATGTGCAGTCCCATCTCCAGCGTGGTGCCCTCCATAAGCTTCGGAGTGACACTTGCATAGGATCTGTTCCTGTTCATGCTTAGGTATACAACGTCTAATAACACCATCTCCTTCTTTATAAAGATGTGGGTCATCCCAAAAGTAATGTCTCAAGTCATAGAAAAACTTTTTCTTTTGCTGGTAAGTGAAACTAGGTGGTATAAATTTAGCAACAATATAATTAGCATAATCATCATACCATGGAGTAGTACGAGAAGAATTTATGACATTTAATTGCTCATCAGGAAAGCTATCATCAATAGGTAGTGGGTCATCAAGAATATTTTCTAACCTAGACAAGTTATGCGCAGCGGGTTCTCAGCTCCTTTCTATCAACAATATGCAAATCAAATTCTTGTAGCAAGAGAACCCATCTAATAAGTCTAGGCTTAGCATCTTTCTTTTCCATAAGATATTTAATAGCAGCATGATCTGTGTGAATAGTTACTTTAGAATCAACAATATAAGGTCTGAACTTATCACAAGCAAATACAATTGATAAGAATTCCTTTTCAGTAGTAGCATAATTTCTCTGGGCATTGTCTAGATTCTTACTAGCATATTGAATAACATTTAATTTCTTATCAACTCTTTGCCCTAGAACAACACCTACAGCATAATCACTAGATCACACATAATTTCAAAGGGAAATTTCCAATCAGGTGGCTGAACAATAGGTGCAGAGATCAATGCTTTCTTAAGTATTTCAAATGCTTCTACACAATCATCATGTCACATCCTAGCTAGACCATGCATTAGAGTGTTGCATCATGTTTACCTTTCATCGAAACTTGAAATGGGAAGGCAGAACCCCAGAACCCCTCGAATCAACTAGGGTTTACTAAAATATTTTCAATGAACCTGAAATGCCCTTCTAAAAAGTTCACCCTCTTTGTCTTGGGTTAGAACCTCTGGAAAAATAGGTGCACAATTTTCTAGGTCAACAGAAGGTCATTGAATTAAATCATATGTAATTTGCATTTGGGCATTTAAATGCTAGTAAATATTTTGGATGCTCAAATAATTCTGAAAATAAGTGTGGGCTGTTGGAGATATTCTAAACAGAGCCCCTGATTATTCGAGGATTTTTAGAAGTGCCTAACTATTTTAATAAGTCTACAAACTTCTGAGAGAAATAGAAAAGGAAAAACACAAAGAAAGGCTTACAGCACTCACTGGCAAGCCCACCTGCCCAGCCAGCCACGCTCCAGTGAGCTGCTTGGCAGCTAGGCAGGTAACCCAGTGCTCGGCGGCGGCACCCGAGCATGCCACGCAGCTGCTCGCCGCCCTGCCTCCTCCCCGCACCGTCCTGCCGCGTCGGTTCGGTCGGCCACTCCACCCACGAGCTCGCAGACACCCCTTCTCCTCCCCAGCTCCTCTCCCTCGCTCGCCCGCACCATGGCCGACGCCGTCGCGCCCGCGCCACCGTGAAGCTCGCGCCCTCCGTCGTCTCCGTGCTGCGCCACCGTGCCGTTCCCTCCGCCATCGTCGACTACATCGAGCAGGTGAGCCCGGCCTTCGCGCTCTGCAACACCTTCACCGACTCCGTCCCCGTCGATCACCGCCGGAGATCCCCATCGCCGTCGCCACCGCATCACCTCGTCCACGACCTCGCCGACTGCTTCACCGTACTCGCCGTGAGCCCAGCTACCTCCCCATCCTGTTCGTTTGCCTTCTCGTGCACCGTAGCTCCCGCACGAAGCATCACCGCACGCGCCACCGCCGAGCTCATCGCCGACGTGTCTCCGGCCACCCACAGGCCACGCCACCTTGTCCACTAACTTCACCACATCCCCAGGAACCCGTAGCACCACTCCACGCACCTCGCCGTGTCCTGAAGCCTCGGGTTCACTTTCACCCGACTTCGGCGACCGCCTAGCTCGTTGTAACATCCCAAATTTCCCATTTGGAATATTTTACAATTATAGCTAAGCATCTATGCATATTGTTTGAAATTGAGTGGCATTTGAAGTTTCAGAAGATTTTGAGTTGTTGGAATTTGAATTCAATATTTGGCAGTTGAAATTTATTTCAAACAATGCCTGATAAATACTTGAGAAAAAATATGAGAGGAGTAAACATGACACTCCAAAAATATCAGAGGAAAAACTTTGCCAAAAAATTTTGAATTCAAATTTGATTTTTATTTGGGATTTCTAGAAAATGTTT
Source organism: Aegilops longissima (assembly GCA_021605205.1). Classification (NCBI taxonomy): domain Eukaryota; kingdom Viridiplantae; phylum Streptophyta; class Magnoliopsida; order Poales; family Poaceae; genus Aegilops; species Aegilops longissima. Next base: position 12,601 of record JAHIAM010006898.1, read on the forward strand.
TTAAAAAAAAGTTTGAGTTTTGCCCCTGGAAAAATGTTCAAATTGTAGGGAATATTCCCCTGATCATTTTGATATATATATATGTCCTATATAAAATATATATATTAAATACATTATCTCCCCTCTCTCTGATTCAAAAAAAAATAGAAAAAGGAAAAACCCCAGGCGCCAGCCCGACCAACCCGACCCAGCCAGGCCTTGGCTGACCCGACCAGTGAGCGAACCAACCCGGCCCAGCCGCGCCCGAGCCATTACGCCCGAGCCGACCGACCCAGCCAGCGCCCGACCCCTTACCCCTCGGTCGCCCGACCCGACTCCTCCTCTCTCTCCGGCGACACCCGACCCCACCCGCCTTCTTCCTCCCCGCCAACCCATAGCGCCAGCGTCGCGCCGCGGAATCCCGAACTTCTCGGGATCTCCTTCCCGATCCGCCCCTCCTCCAAGCGGTCCCCCTATATACCCCCCCTCGACCCGTTCCGCCCCCGCCCGGCGCCAGCCTCCCTCTCGCCCGCAATCACTGCTTGAGCCCAGCGCCGCCCGCGCATTGCCCCGTTCGGCCGCCTCGAAACCCCCCGAGCTCCACCAACTCCACCTCGACCTTCCCCTCGCTCCGCCGCACCCGCCGGAAATCTCCGCCGTCGCCCCGGACCGCCGTAGCCACCGCGCCATCGTCGCCCGAGCCGCCGTCGCCGTCGACCACCGCGGTGAGTCACCGGAGATCCCCGCCACCGTCCGATCTAAGATCTACGCGTTAGATAAGAAGTAGCGAAGGGGAATGGTTTTTTTAAATAGATCCGGTTTATTCTGGTTTAGTTAGTAGGTTTAGCTAGACCGGCCCGATCGGGTTATTTTCTGTTAACATGAACGCGCTTTAGCTATATTACGCCCGGCGTTAGATAGGCCCAATAAGCGCGGTTTTCTTTTAGTTAATTTTTTCGTTTCTGTTTTAACAGAATAGTTTCAGTTTTGTAAAATCCATATCTTTTAATCTACTTAATATTTTAATTGATTCTTTTTTGTTAGTTTGCAAATTTGTTGTAGTTTCTGTAGAAAATATGTTTAGTCATGTTAAAATTATTATAAATTGTTTTATTTTAGATTTAGACAGATTAGTAATTCTGCTATAAAATGAGTTAGGATTATTTTATTTTAGTGATTCCTTTTGTCACTACTTTGTTTTGACCTTGCCTAACCATAGGAATTTATTTGGGCATTTTAGATTTAATAAAAAAATAGTTTTAATCAAAATCATGTGGTTCTTATTTATTTAACTAGCTACTGTTTTCCTATTGTTTTATTTAGCAAATAATTTTATTTTTCCTATGTGATAGTTTATTTTAGATTAATTTCTGTAGTTTTAGAACATGAACTTTTATTTACAATAAATAAAATTTTTATTTTATTTTCTTCTTCTTGCTAGGATTGTTATAGGCATAATAGGAGTTCTACAATAGCTTTTGATGTGATTCTTTTTGCTCCTAGTTGCATGCTGTTTTCTCTTCTGTTAGTTAGCAAAAACCCATGCTTAGGTTCTGTTAAGAAAAATTTGGTTGTGTAAAACTATTTCTTGGTTGTTGTATGATGTGGTGAAAACATTGATTTGGATTTCTTCGAGTTTTCTTTGGGTTTTGGTTCAATTGTTTCATGTGTTATATTAGTATGCTGTTATGTTAAGTGATCATATGTTTGTATGCTTATATGATTGTTGTTTGCCTCGGTAGAATTTCCGTAGTGCGAAGCTTGCTATCACGAGTCCCTAGCTTTCGAAGACCGTCAGCAAGGCAAGTCAATTGATCATGTTTTCTTTTACAATACCTATGATTTCATTGCATTAGAAATTATACCTCCCCACCATGCATGCAGTAGGTGAATTTTTAAGTTATGTTCTTGAGTAGTATCATGAGGTAGGATGAACCCAATTCCCTTGTTACCTTTGCGGGAATGAAGTAGTTTATTTTGCTATGCTCGTGAAGCGGGGTTGGTTGAGTGATTCATAAGGGAGATGTGAGAGTCAAGATGATGACAACCCATGACTTCAAGCTCAAGATGGACTTCAAAATTCACTCTTGGGTGGAGGGCGGTTGTGGGCACCTGGAGAAAACCGGTGGTTGGCGGGATGCATGGAGAAGCGCCATGACATCTTGCGGAGCTTCACCCAGCCACGAAGAGGCGGATGTATACCCCATTAACGGAAGCTTACTGTGCAGCGCAAGCCATTATGGGCTCTGGCTTGGTCAACCTTAGGTGTGACTCTGGTGGGACGGTGCTACGAGATGTAGAAGAACGGTAGGATTGGATGGGTACGGCGGTGGCGGAGGAACTCTTGGAAGACCCTGTTTCGTTCGTCCGTCTTCAAACACCATGAAGTGCGAAGACTTAAAGGAGGAGCGATTCTTGCGGGTAAAGTCATAAACCTCTGCAGTGAAGATCTAATCGAGTTAGCCGTGTCCCGATTCACGGACAATTTGAGCCTCTGGAACTTGGGTATTTGGATATCTCAACACCAAAATTAATAAATTAATTGAGGGGTTATTATTTAATAATTGGGAATGAGACATTGGTTGGCGGAACCATCTCAATAATTACCAACATTTTGTAGTAATTGCAAACAAGTCCTTATTGTAGGGAAAAGCGGCTTTTAGCAAAAAATGAAACTTAGAGCCCCACCAAATTGCATATAGTGTTAGTAATTTTATTGTTATTCTCTCTTCATGACTTGCGGCATATTCAAAATGCTGACCTACGGCTGCAGCGTCTTATGTTGCGAGAGGAGTTTTCGATCGGGAGGCGAGGCTACGATCACGCTTGGCGATTGCCCTATGGAGTCGGATGGAGTCGCTATTCTTCTCGCTTCGCAGCTTTATTTAGTTTATTTCTCATAGTTGGCCTTGGCGAATTTATTCTATTGTAATAAAGACTCGATATGAGAATCGTGTAATAAATCAGGTGTGATTGAACTTTGATTATTTCATCAATGTAATGTGTGTGCGGCATGATCTTGGGATGGTACAGCTACGAAGACTTGGCGGTTTTTGGGTCGGTCGCTCTGAGATAGTATCGAGCACCACGCTGGCCGTGGGGCGTAACCCCTAGGATCGGAAAGCCATAGGAAGAGACTATTTATTTTATGTCCTTTCATTCCATAATTCTCCCATGTTCATTTCGACTTCTCTCCGATTTTCAACATTCTAGATGGCGCGAGTTCACCCAGTTCTACTACGGAGTTTTGCCGGCCGGATGAGGCGATGCCTCTCGGCAAGAAGCTGGTGCAGATCGTGAAGAAGCTAAAGATTGCTCGCCCTCGATCACCGGAAGCCTACTAATGCACTTCCGGCGGATACCGCTTCTGGGATTGAGGTGCACATTCGGGGAGGACCTTGGAGGCATTGAGCCCATTGACTTGAGTTTACCGATTTCAATTGGATCCTCGGAAGAGACATGGCGATTTATCGTGCACTTGGACATCTCGAGAAGAGTCAGGGCGAGCTCCATCCATCAGACCTCGCCATGATTTCTCGCGAGCTAGGAATGGAGATATCATCCGTACCGTGAGGGCGACTCCATTCTCTCATATGTCCAAGACTTGGAGTGTCTCCTCGGAAGCAGGAGATCCGGACTCGCCGTAACTTCGAAGGTACAGGAGGCTGTTGTTCCGTGAAGCTGGGCGGAGGAGAAAGCACCGCGAACTTCCTTGACCATGAAGAAGAAATCAAGGTTTCATGGAGAGTCGACAAGCTGAAGATGGATGTTGCCGCATTAGAGGAGAAAGGCGGACTTGGGAAGACCTTTTTCGAGTGGAGATGGCGGACCTCTCGTGAGCAATGACCAGGATTATGAAGGAGCTCCCGAAGAAAGCCGCAAGAGGCGCCGCATCGGAGGGCGCCACACGGAGGCCGCGCCGCACGGAAGGGCGCAAGGATAATTTATGAAGACATTTAGTCGACCGCCATGTTATTTTATTTTAAATCGATCAGTTAAGCCGTTATTTTCGATTAGTCGTGAGAATTTGTAATCGAGTTTGAACCATGTTTGAGTTGATTGAATAAATGATTGGTGTGATTATGATTGTGCATTCATATGGGTAGTGATATTTTCTCATTAGACCCTTTTCTATTCTAATTTTCTCATCACTCCAAAACACGGATGCCTCGAGGCGTGACCCGGTCTCAACTTTCCGCGGAGCTCACCCGGCTGATCCGGCAGCGAGAATGCCCTCATGCGAGATGCTCATCGAACAGAACAACAACAACAACAACAATCCACGCCAACACCCCTGTTGACAACTTGACCCGCTTCCTAAGGCTGAATCCGCGGTGTTCTCTAGCGACCTTGGGCGATTATAGCCAATGATTAGCTCCATAAGGTCGGAAGGAGTTAGCCTTCTGGATGCGAGATCACGAGAGAAAGTGCGCTTTGCCGCTATCAACTTGATGGACCTGCAGCCTCTTGGTGGGAGAACTACACGCCACTTATCCCGCCACCATCACATGGGATCAGTTCAGCGATCTTTCCGCACGCTCATGTATCATTTGGAGCCATGAGTTTGAAAAGCGTGAGTTCCGCAACTTCGCCCGAGGGAACCGTCTTGTGGGGCGATCGTGGATGAGTTCAACAAGTTAGATCGCTATGCCCGGATGATGTGGCCACAGATGCATAAAGCAGGAAAAAGTTTCTCGAGGACTCAATGGCGAGCTGGGTATGCAGCTAATGGTGGCTACCTTCAACAACTACCGGGAGCTTGTATACAAGGCCACCATACTTGAAGGCAAGCAGCAGCAGATTGATAGCATAGCGGAAGTATGGCGGGGAAGTATAACTCTGGAGCTCAGCGAAACCCGTTATGCCCCATACTCGGGAGGCATACCCATCACACCATGGAGAACATAATCATGGAGGACATAACCATGGAGGAAATGGGAACAACGCAACCGGGACAACAAGGCGAGGCAATGGAAGCGGCAATGGCAACCAGCATCGTCGTCTGCCCGGTTCGAAGGATCTGAGTCACATCACTGTTTCAAGTGCGGAAAACAGGGCACTATGCCACCGACTGCCCGGAGGCCAAGCGGAGGAATGGAAGCGGCAATGGAAGCTCAACAAAGCCCAACCCTTTTCCTCGTGCTCGGGTGAACCACATTGGCGTGGAGGACTTCTATGATCAGCCGGACAACTGTGGTTGGTAAGTTTTATTAAATTCACATCGGTATTGGTACTCTTTGATTACGGTGCAGCGCATTCATTCATATCAAGGGTAGTTGTGGAAAAATGCGGGTTGCCCACTAGGACCCTTAGAAGCCCTCTTCACGTCGGTTCGCGGGAGGAGAAATGATGGCGGGCTTAGGCTGTCATGCAACCCTCAACATCGAAACCATAAATTTCCGCAAACCTCATAGTATTGAAACCCGGACCTTGGATGTAATCCTAGGCATGGATTAGTTGACAAAGTTTGAAGAAACATAGGCTGTGCCCGCAAGTCGATTCTGCTCACCACCGGGCGAAGAGGATCAAGTGTGTATCGAGGCGTATCCGATGAAGAATCGGTGCATTCCCTCACGGGAGTTGTTAGGAGGAAGTGCCGATGGTGCAAGATTTTCCGATGTGTTTCGGAGGAATTACGAGAATGCCACAGACGAGACATTGAATTTCTGATTGAGTTGTTGCGGCACAGCCCCAATATCAAGAGACCCTATCGGATGCCCCGAGCGATTTAAAGAGATCAAGAATCAAATTAATGAGCTATTGGAGAAAGGATATATTATTAAGCTCGTCACCTTGGGAGCCCAGTTCTTTTGGTAGAGAAGAAGGATGGAACCACGAGAATGGTTGTGGATTATCGTTAGTTGAGCGATGTGACCATCAAGAACAAGTACCCTCTGCCGATGATTAATGATCTATTTGATCAGCTAGTTGGAGCCAAGGTATTCTCCAAGATCGATCTTGATCGGGTATCATCGATTGAAGATCCGTGAAAAGATATACCCAAAACAGCATTTACCACCGGTATGGTTTATATGAGTATACCGTCATGTCATTCGGATTGACTAATGCCCTGCATACTTCATGAATTTGATGAACAAGGTATTTATGGAATATCTGGACAAGTTTGTTGTGGTGTTCATCGATGATATACTGATTTTCTCCAAGGCGAGGAAGAGCATAAGGAACATTTGCGTCTAGTTACGGAGAAACTCCGAGAACATCAGTTGTATGCCAAGTTCAGCAAATGTGAATTTTGGCTGAAGGAAGTCAGTTCCTCGGACATGTTATTTCAGGAGAAGGAATAGCAGTTGACCCCACCAAGGTTGTATCCGTCACCGATTGGCGATCACCCACCTCGATCAAGGAGATCCATGATTTTCTCGGACTCGCGAGGATATTATCGGAGGTTTATTGAGAATTTCTCAAGATTGCCAAGCCCATGGTGAGCTGTTGAAGAAGGGCGCCAAGTACATTTGGACCGAGGATTGTGAAGCAGTTTCGAGGAATTGAAGAAGCGTTTGGTTACAGCCCGATCTGATTTTGCGGACATACACAAGGATTACGGTATATTGTGGCGCTTCTCGTCGGGGACTCGGAGGAGTACTCATGCAGGAAGGAAGGTTGTATCTTATACCTCAGACAGCTCGACCACACGAGATGAATTATGCCACATGATTTGGAGCTAGCAGCAGTAGTGCATGCACTCAAGACACAGGAGACATTTCCTTATCGGAAACAAATGTGATGTTTACACAGATCATAAGAGCTTGAAGTATATTTTCACGAGAAAGAGTTGAACCTCGAGCGGAGGAGATGGCTAGAGTTAATCAAGGACTATGACATGAAATTGCATTACCACCCGGAAAGGCTAATGTTGTAGCAGATGCTTTGAGCCGTAAGAGTTATGTGAATACTCTTATAGCGGGAGGATTACCCGGAGTTAGTCGATGACCTCGAGAGATCTCCATTGGAGATAGTTCGAGAGGATATGTTGCAACTCTGGAAGTTCAGTCCACTTTGGCGAAAGAATTCGTGAAGCCGGAAGTCGGACAAGGAAATTGTTGAGATAAAGAAAAGGATGAATGAAGGAAAAGCTAAAGGGTTTCGTAAGGATGAATACGGAGCTATATGGTTCGAGGATCGTATCTATGTACCCAATGATCCCGAACTCAGGAAGCTAATTCTTTAGGAGGCTCATGATTCCCCGTACTCGATTCACCCCGGTAACACCAAGATGTATCTGGATTTGAAGGAAAGTTTACGGTGGGCGGGTATGAAGAAGGATATTGCGAGTGCGTAGCGATGTCGATGTTTGCCAGCAGTAAAGCGGAACATCGAAGCCAGCGAGGTTACTCAACCTTTGCGATTCAGTGGAAATGGGAAAAACTTGGAATGGATTTTATCACGGGATTACCGGGACCCGTTCAGGTTATCATTCCATCTGGGTAGTGGTTGATCGATTGACCAAGGTAGCTCATTTCATTCCGTGAAGACTACCTATACCAGTGCTAAGTTAGCCAAGATATACATGACCAGGATCGTATATGCATGGAATTCCAAGGAGTATCGTGTCGGATAGAGGAACACAATTTACCTCAAAGTTTTGGAATCAGTTGCATGAAACTTTGGAGTGCGAGGCTGGAGTTGATACAGCTTTTCATCCATGAGCAGATGGACGGACCGAGAGAGTCAACCAGATCACGGAGGACATGTTGAGAGCTTGTGCGCTAGACTATGGGTCTAGCTGGGATGATAATTTGCCATCTGCGGAGTTCTCATACAACAACAGTTATCGAGACCGGTCGAAGATGGCCCCTTCGAAGCTCTATCACGGAAGGAGTGCGAACACCATTCTTGTGGGATGGTGTTGGAGATCGAAAACTTTTCGGACCAGATCTTATCGGAGATTCGAAGAAAGTCAAGCTGATTTGAGATAGACTCAAGGTAGCCCGGTCGAGGCGGAAGAGTTATGCCGACGATAGCGCAAAGAAGTAACTTACGAGGCGGGAGACCGGGCATATCTTCGTGTGTCCCCGCCGTGGAATCAAGAGGTTCGGTGTTAAAGGAAAGTTAGCACCCGGTTCATTGGCCCTACAAAATCCTCGAGCGTCGTGGAGAAGTTGCTTACAAGTTGGAATTGCGGAAGGATTGTCCGGAGTTCATGATGTCTTCCATGTTTCTCGGTGAAGAAATGCCATGCCGACATGGCGATATTCCGTTGAGAGACACGGTGCCCCTAGAGGCCATACAGCTCGACGGTGATCGACTTATGAGGAGAAACCGTCCGAATTCTCGAGGCTGTGAGCAGAGTCACCGCAGCAAGATCATCAAGTTTTGCAAGGTCTTTGTGGAGTCATCATTCGAGGAGGAAGCCACTGCGGCGAGAAGAAGACCTCCATGAGACCACCGCACCTATTTGCTAGCCAACCCGAATCTCGGCGAGATTCATCTTAAAGTGGGTAGGTTTGTAACATCCCAAATTTCCCATTTGGAATGTTTTACAATTATAGCTAAGCATCTATGCATATTGTTTGAAATTGAGTGGCATTTGAAGTTTCAGAAGATTTTGAGTTGTTGGAATTTGAATTCAAAATTTGGCAGTTGAAATTTATTTCAAACAATGCCTGATAAATACTTGAGAAAAAATATGAGAGGAGTAAACATGACACTCCGAAAATATCAGAGGAAAAACTTTGCCAAAAAATTTTGAATTCAAATTTGATTTTTACTTGGGATTTCTAGAAAATGTTTTTTTTAAGTTTGAGTTTTGCCCCTGGAAAAATGTTCAAATTGTAGGGAATATTCCCCTGATCATTTTGATATATATATATGTCTTATATAAAAAATATATATATTAAATACATTATCTCCCCTCTCTCGATTCAAAAAAAAATAGAAAAAGTAAAACCCAGGCGACCAGAAACCCAACCCGGCCAGTAGCCGGCAGCCCGCCCAACCAGTGAGGCAGACCAACCCGGCCCGCCAGCGCCCGAGCCGACCGACCCAGCCCGGCGCCGAACCCCTTACCCTCGGTGCCGAGCCGACTCCTCCTCTCTCTCTCCGCGACACCCGACCCCACCGCCTTCTTCCCCCGCCAAACCGCCGCGCCACAGCGTCGCGCCGCCGGAATCGAACTTCTGGGATCTCCTTCCCGATCCGCCCCCTCCTCCAAGCGGTCCCCCCCCTATATACCCCCCCCTCGACCCGTTCCGCCCCTCGCCCGCGCCCAAAGCCTCCCTCTCGCCCGCAATCACTGCATGGAGCCAGCGCCGCGCCGCCGCACCATTGCCCCGTTCGGCCGCCTCGAAACCCCGAGCTCCACCAACTCCACCTCGACCTTCCCTCGCTCCGCCCTTTTGCGGACATCTCCGCCGTCGCCCGGACCGCCGTAGCCACCGCGCCATCGTCGCCCGAGCCGCCGTCGCCGTCGACCACCGCGGTGAGTCACCGGAGATCCCCGCCACCGTTCGATCTAAGATCTACGCGTTAGATTAGAAGTAGCGAAGGGGTGTGGTTTTTTTAAAATAGATCCAGTTTATTTTGGTTTAGTTAGTAGGTTTAGTTAGACCGGCCCGATCGGGTTATTTTCTGTTAACGCAGACGCGCTTTAGCTATATTCGCTTGGCGTTAGATAGGCCATTAGGCGCGGTTTTCTTTTTAGTTAATTTTTTCGTTTCTGTTTTAACAGAATAGTTTCGATTTGTAAAATCCATATCTTTTAATCTACTTAATATTTTAATTGATTCTTTTTTGTTAGTTTGCAAATTTGTTGTAGTTTCTGTAGAAAATATGTTTAGTCATGTTAAAATTATTATAAATTGTTTTATTTTAGATTTAGACAGATTAGTAATTCTGCTATAAAATGAGTTAGGATTATTTTATTTTAGTGATTCCTTTTGTCACTACTTTGTTTTGACCTTGCCTAACCGTAGGAATTTATTTGGGCATTTTAGATTTAATAAAAAAATAGTTTTAATCAAAGTCATGTGGTTCTTATTTGTTTAACTAGCTACTGTTTTCCTTTTGTTTTATTTAGCAAATAATTTTATTTCTTATATGTGATAGTTTATTTTAGATTAGTTTCTGTAGTTTTAGAACATGAACTTTTATTTACAATAAATAAAATTTTTATTTTATTTTTTTCTTCTTGCTAGGATTGTTATAGGCATAATAGGAGTTCTACAATAGCTTTTGATGTGATTCTTTTTGCTCCTAGTTGCATGATGTTTTCTCTTCTGTTAGTTAGAAAAAACCCATGCTTAGGTTCTGTTAAGAAAAATTTGGTTGTGTAAAACTATTTCTTGGTTGTTGTATGATGTGGTGAAAACATTGATTTGGATTTCTTCGAGTTTTCTTTCGGTTTTGGTTCAATTGTTTCATGTGTTATATTAGTATGCTGTTATGTTAAGTGATCATATGTTTGTATGCTTATATGATTGTTGTTTGCCTCGGTAGAATTTCCGGTCTGAAGCTTGCTATCACGAGTCCCTAGATTTGAAGACCGTCGACAAGGCAAGTCAATTGATCATGTTTTCTTTTACAATACCTATGATTTCATTGCATTAGAATTATACCTCCCACCATGCATGCAGTAGGTGAATTTTAAGTTATGTTCTTGAGTAGTATCATGAGGTAGGATGAACCCAATTCCCTTGTTACCATTGCGGGACGAAGTAGTTTATTTTGCTATGCTCGTGAAGCGGGGTTGGTTGAGTGATTCATAAGGGAGATGTGAGAGTCAAGATGATGACAACCCCATGACTTCAAGCTCAAGATGGACTTCAAAATTCACTCTTGGGTGGAGGGCGGTTGGCGGGCACCTGGAGAAAACCGGTGGTTGGCGGGATGCATGGAGAAGCGCCATGACATCTTGCGGAAGCTTCACCCAGCCACGAAGAGGCGGATGTATACCCCATTGACGGAGCTTACTGTGCAGCCGCAAGCCATTATGGGCTCTGGCTTGGTCAACCTTAGGTGTGACTCTGGCGGACGGTGCTACGAGATGTAGAAGAGCGGTAGGATTGGATGGGTACGGCGGTGGCGGAGGAACTCTTGGAAGACCTGTTTACGTTCGTCCGTCTTCAAACACCATGAAGTCACGAAGACTTAAAGGAGGAGCGATTCTTGCGGGTAAAGTCATAAACCTCTGCAGTGAAGATCTAATCAGTTAGCCGTGTCCCGATTCACGGACAATTTGAGCCTCTGGAACACTGGGTATTTGGAATGAGACATTGGTTGGCGGAACCATCTCAATAATTACCAACATTTTGTAGTAATTGCAAACAAGTCCTTATTGTAGGGAAAAGCTGGCTTTTAGCAAAACAATGAAACTTAGAGCCCCACGCCAAATTGCATATAGTGTTAGTAATTTTATTGTTATTCTCTCTTCATGACTTGCGGCATATTCAAAATGCTGACCTACGGCTGCAACGTCTTATGTTGCGAGAGGAGTTTTCGATCGGGGAGTGAGGCTACGATCCACGCTTGGCGATTGCCCTATGGAGTCGGATGGACTCGCTATTCTTCTCGCTTCCGCAGCTTTATTTAGTTTATTTCTCATGAGTTGGCCTTGGCGAATTTATTCTATTGTAATAAAGACTCGATATGAGAATCGTGTAATAAATCAGGTGTGATTGAACTTTGATTATTTCATCAATGTCTTGTGTGTGCCGGCATGATCTTGGGATGGTACAGCTACGGAGACTTGACGGTTTTTGGGTCGGTCGCTTCTGAGAGATAGTATCGAGCACTGCTGACCGTGGGGCGTAACCCCTAGGATCGGAAAGCCATAGGAAGAGACTATTTATTTCGTCCTTATCATTCCGTAATTCTCCCTGTTCATTTCGACTTCTCTCGATTTTCAACATTCTAGATGGCCGCCGAGTTCACCCCATGTCGGGGAAGCTGATCGTGTCCCACGAACACCTATGGGACCTAGTCCCTTGTGGTTCGGAGGGCGGAGAATGCACAAAAAGCGGATCGGCGATGTACGAGCAGATTTACCCGGCCGGAGCTCTCCGGAGATAACACTCCTCTGCTGCTTGGTTGATTCAATTGTGTTCTTGCTAGGGAGCAATGAGGCTACAAAACCTAGCACGAGTGAGTGTGGTCTCGTATGGTCGAATGAACGAGCAGGCGAACCCTTTCTCGTTGCCCTTGGGCCTCCTTTTATAGGCTCAAGGGGTCACCACAGTGTAGCAGCAGATGAGGGCAAAAATGGGAAAACAGTAGTTGGTACAACAACATGCGAGTGTACGATATCCTATACCTAACTTTCGGCGGCAAGGGACAAGAGTAATAAATGCCCATCCACATCGCCTAAGCGATTACAGCGAGGGACCGTCAAGTCGCCTCCGTTTGCCACGATGGTAGCTTGTCGTGCCGCTTATCGCTGCTCCCGCTGGCTGCACAGCCATTGACAGCGTGCTGGGAAAGCCCCATGGCGACCGTTGGCGGATGAGCTGGAGCGAAGATGAAGAGGTTGCTGCGCGGCAGCGCCTTGCAGCGGCTGAAATCCTTGTCGGCGCTCGGTAGCTTGTCGCTCACCGAGCCTTCCGGCAAGCTCCTCTTGCGGGGTCTTATTCGCCGTGCCTCGGTGGCCGTCCCGGCAAGCTCCTCTTGTCGGGGCCTTGATTACTTTGTTCTTGAATGGCTCCAAAGGGCAGCGGAGAACTTAGCGGTCACTAGGCCGGCCACTGCCGCGAAGTGCTGCAACTGCCCGTGCCTGCGAGTTGAAGTACTAAGGGTACCCCTACTCTAATACTACGAAGGAGCCCACAGGCACTGGGCCATACAGCGCCCGAGCTGTGTTGGGCCAGGCCAAAACAGTCACATGGGCACCTTGGCCTAGATGCGCCATTATTAGCCTCGGACCCACCACGTCCCCACGAGCGGCATGTTCGGGCGTGGCGTCGTGGGAGAGATCGTGGGGGCTTTCTTTAATGGGAAAATCAGAGCGCGCCCCCTCCCTCCTTATAAGTAGGAGGAGCAGGGCAAAGCAGCCCACTTGCCATTGCTGTCACATCAAAACCACGCCGCTCCCCTTTCTTCTCAAGTCCAAAGAAGCGGCTCCGCCCCCCCATTGCCACCGGCGCCACCTGCGTCGTCGACCTCCTCCACCACCTCCCCATGGCTCCAGCCGACAAGGGAAAAGCGTGAAATCGGCCGGCGCAGCGGCTCATGGCCCTTCGCGGAAGGCGGGCCCTCTTGATCCCAGCAGCGGGAAGGGCTGCGGGAGCTGTATTTCCTTTGCAGTCGGCCGGCGGCGCACCCAGCGCCGAGGTGATCTCCGCCGCCACGTCGAGAAGGTTTCCATGGTACCCCTTCTTGGCGCTTTTCTTCCACTGCAGGCTCTGCCGCCCTTTTCGAATTCTTTTGCGATGTCATGAACACATATGGCCTCCGCCTCCGTCCTCACCATGGCAGTTTTCGCACACCTCTGCGAGAACTTTGTGGGTCCACCCAAATGTAGCACTTTTCGCCATTACTTCATGCCCGTGTTGTGAGAGGAGAGCCGCTTGGGAGGATTGCATGGATCTCGGGATCGGCAAGAAGGAAGCATATCTTGCGGAGAGCTGCGCAGCAAGCTGGGAGGAGTGGAGAGCCGATTGGTGTTGGATCTTAGAGGAGGACCCGCAGCCTTTCACTGCCCTGCGCCAAACCCCCATAGTCTTGCGGCAATGATTGGAGCAACTTGGCGCGGAGGATGCCAAGTTGAAGATGCCGTGACCGGATCCTGCGCCTCGGGCATGCGGGCTTACCGTAGGAGCTGTTGGCGCGGACTTCGCCGCCGCCGCATTGCGCCCTTGCGAGGAGAGGGGAGGCCTGCTTAGGAATTCAAAGCGGCGGATATCATGAGGCTGCGTCCGGGCCTCAAGCTGGAACTTTCTTGTCTTGGAGCTGGATGCCATGCTGCGGGAGGTGTTCAAGCTGATGCAGATCACCCGAGTGGTTCATGTTGCGAGTGGAGTTGTGCCTCGTGCAACAACTTCGTCGCTTGACCGCATCCAGCAGCGATGATGCCGTTGTGCGATTCCCATGGAATCGTTCCAACAGCGAGGAGCCCGCCCGACGGCGTCGTGCAGCAGTTCTTGACGACTTGGAAGAAGTGCCGATCCGTGCCGACAAGCGAAGCGGCTCACCCGACACCACCGAGCAAGAGATGGCGCGCATTGCCACAAGGTTGGAGGCGGCGAAGCTGCCGCCGCCCGGCGTGTTTGGGTTCACCGTCGAGGAGGTAGAGGCAGCCGGCGGCAAGCCTTGCCGACCGAGGGAGTTCGCGGTGAGGAGGAGCAGGCCGGGCCGGCGTTGAGCCAAGCGAGCCTGCGAGGCGCCTCCCTCCGCCGTCAAGTAGCTTGCGCGGGAGGAGCCAGCAGCCCTGCCAGAAAGCGCCTCCATAAGGCCGGAGAGGTGATGGGGCGGCCGGCAGACCCAACAACCGCCTCGCCCGCCCGGCAGCTCCACCGCGGCAACCTTTGTTGCCGGAGGCGCCTCATGCCGCCCAACAGCGGGGCGGGGCCTTACGGAGCCCGGCCCCCGCACGCCAAGCGTCCAGGAGCCTACTCCTCCAGCTCGTCGCACGGGCGAATTTGACTTCTCAGCTCTCAGCTCCGAGGAAGAAGAGGAAGAGTAAGATCTTGTCGCTGCTACTTGTAATCCTTCAATTTCTGCTTTATCTTGTGTCGACTTGCTTCATTCGAGCTCTTTCCTTCTTGGGGCAGCTGGCTCGAGAGGCGTCAAAGAGGCCAAGACCCGGTGGTTGTCATCTCGGATGATTCCCACAATGGCGACAGGAGAGCACGTCTGAGACTCCCTTGCGGATCCGGCAACCCTTCAACGAGCAGCCCAGCTGGCCCAGCGTAAGTATTTGGTTTATCCCTTACGGTTCGGTGTGCTTGGGTGCTCCTTCTTCTTGATATCGACTTGTTGATGTGTGTAGGAAGCGAGCAGCCTCATCGGGGAGGCCCGGAGGCCACTCTCGAAGTTCTGCTTGCTTCAACTCGCGCCAAGGGAGAACTCTCCGCCAAGGCGCTCTCCGGCAAGGAGGCCTCTCGACAAGGGGCTTCTCCGGCAAGGTCGCGCCGGCGACCCTCCGGTGGTGGAGACCGGCGACTCTGAATCCCATTGCGGTAATCTTCTTGACGAAAATTTCCTTGGGTTCTTTTCTTACATTCTACTTTCGAACATTTGCGCTTGGTGTCCTTTCTTTCTCGATCATCAGATCCATCTGCGGAGAGCCGATGGAACTGAGGTTGCCCGGCGAGAAGGGCTCGCGGCAACAATGGCGATGCCGCCAACATGGAAGAGGAGGCGGCGCCGATGGGTCCGCCCGGCGAGAGGCCGCCAAAGGCTGCTTGCGCGAGAGGCTGGGGAGGTCGGTGATCGTCTTGTGGCCCTGAGGCCGCGAGGCGCCAGGCGCTGCACCGACCGCCGATCCCCGCCACCGATGCCGCACAGACTCGAGAGCCCCAGCCGGCGCCTATCGAAGGCGGCGAAGGTGTCTTCATCAAGCTTCCATGGGCATCGAGCTCAGGCGCCGGTCGAGGAGAGACTTTCGGCGTGGAGCTGCTCGCCTCCATTGGGCTGTCAGCGGTCGGTGGCGCCAAGCAACAGCGATGGCGAGCTGAGGAGGAGCAGCTCTTGAAGAAGCTGTTGTCGCTCTACTGCGCCCGACAAGCTAAGCTGAGTCGCGAGGCGCTTGTCATGGCGGGAGCTGACATGGAGAAAGCAGCGCGAAAGAGCTCCGGCAGCCAACAAAAGAAACTCTCGGGACATAGCGAGCGGGAGCACCTTGGCTGAGGCGCGCGGCCTTCATCTGGAGAAGGCCGAGGTCGAGGCAGCAAAGGCTTGCCGGCGAAGCTCTCAGCGCAAGAAGGTGGTGGCGCAGCGGAAGATCAACCTCGGCAGCTCGAGGAAGATCTTGCAGCGAGCAATCAGTGGCGGAGCACTCAAGGAGGCAAAGGGCGCGCCCGCAGCTGCGAGGCCGCCAGAAGGGTGGAGGCAGGGTGGCACAGCTGGGCCACCCTCGAAGAAGCGAGAGGAGGTCGCCGGGCTGAAGCGGCGAGAAGGCGCCTACACTCTTGGCGAGCTGCAGGTCGTTTAATTTGAGAAGATCAAAAGCTCGGTGCTGCCAAGGACTCCAAAGGCGGATCTGGGTTGAAACTAACCACCACGATGGAGGCATTTGGGCAGGCGCCAAGGAGGCGAGAAGCAGGCCTCTTGGAAGATCAAGGCCAACGAGGAGCTGTTGGCGAATGCCGCGACTGCCCAGGATACTCTCAGAGATAGCATAATGCACTGGACAGAAGGTCTTGTGGACACCGCCGCCGCCATCCACAATGAGCTGATGGAGCTGGGGATGGTGGATCTTGGGTACTCCACCGACGAGAATCTCAACCCAGCGCCAAGTTCAGCCTGTTCTTCAAGGCGTCTTGGCGGGTCTCCAGCGGCTCGGGAAGAGATCCCAAAGCAAGCTGGCCGGCAGTCGCGCCAAGTCTCTGCGGGACTCTCGAGAAGGTCTTGATGAAGGTGGCCTTCCGCAAGGCGTCCACTTCACCAGCGTCCTCAAGTCCCTGCCTCCATCTGCTAACGTTGAGCGCTCAAGACCCTTATCGCACCGCCGTGGGACGAGGGTGGTAGTCAAGAAGGCTCGATGGCGACCGCGTGGACTGGGCCGCCAAGTTTATCTTTTCCTTGTCGCTGCAGATCATGTTTAGTAGAACAATTTATTAGATCTGCGACAAGTTATTTTATAATATACTCTATCTTAGGCAACAATTGCAATGTTATTCCCTTTACTTGATTTCTTCCTTGTATGTTTGTGCCCTCGCTTTTAGGGAACTTGTCGGTCTGAGCACCTTTGCATGGCGCCTGAGTCTTGAAGCGTCGGCGACTTGCTGGCGATGCTGCCTCCGACAAGCAACCTTATGCATAACTAGTTGCAACTGCGCTTAAGTTGTTGGCGGACTCGAAACAAAGTAAGGCGCAAGCTAACAGCGAGTTAGTTCCTCCGCAAAGGTTTTCCATACAAAGTACTATCGTTCGAGGAAGATAACTTGAGAGTTTAAAACTGATTGCTTAAACTTAGCAACTTAGCTTTTACATCGTTTGCTTCCGGCAGGTGATACTTCCTCGGCGACACTTGGTGGCCCACACCATTATCTTCTCCTTCCCCGGTTAACTTGTGGGTGGATGAATCTTGCTCTCTTTTGAGAAGAAAAAGAAAATAAAGTTATGGAGCCTAGTGGCTCGTTATAAGCTTACGGGTGTGGATGCTGCACAAAATGTCAGATAATACATGCATAATAATGATGAAAGCATGAAATTGACAAATTATGCGCAACACATAAACTTCTTGATGCAGCAGTCTGCGCCCGGCTTTGTACAAAGGATAACATGCAGCAGCGGCAAGACTTGTACAAAAGGGTAGTTCGGAGCAGGTTCGGCAACCGTCTATGGGTAAAACTTACGAAGATGCTCTATGTTCGAGGAGTTTCTCACGGAATGCCATCTTGGTCTCTAAGCGGACAGCGCCAGGCCTAGTGACTTCGTTTCACCCGATAAGGGCCTTCCCACTTGGCGTCAACTTGTTGGAATTCTTGGCGGACTGAGCAGCGAACAACAAGGTCGCCTTCCTCGAAGCTTCGGCATTAACTGCGGCTATGGTAGCGGCGCAAAGCTTGCTGATAACGAGCAGCTAATCTGCAGCCTGAAGGCGATCCTCCTCGAGGAGCAGCGCGTCATCTTGTCGCAGCTGCTCTTGCTCAAACTCATCATAGCGAGTACTCGAGGTGATCCGTATCTGAGTTCCGTGGGGAGAACTGCCTCTGCTCCATAGACTAGAGCGAAAGGCGTCTGGCCAATGGCTCGATTTGGCGTCGTCCTGATCGACCAAAGAACCACCGACAGCTCCTCAATCCAGTTTCTTCCGCGCTTGCGCAGCCTGTCAAAAGTTCTGGTCTTGAGTCCTCGCAGCACTTCAGCATTTGCCCTCTCTGCTTGACCGTTGCTTCTCGGGTGAGCAACAGAAGCAAAGCAGACCTTGGCGCCAAGATCTTGGACGTACTGCATGAAGGTGCGACTCGTGAATTGGGTGCCGTTGTCGGTGATGATCCGGTTAGGTATCCCAAAACGGCAAACAATTGACCTGAAGAACTTGACTGCTGACTGTGCTGTCACCTTCCTCACTGCTTCCACTTCGGGCCACTTTGTAAACTTGTCGATTACAGCGTACAAGTACTCAAAGCCCCAACAGCTCGGGGATGGGCGAGGATGTCCAACCCCAGACGAAAATGGCGGGACAAAGGGATCGTCTGGAGAGCTTGAGCTGGCTGGTGTATCTCTTTTGAATGGGCCAGCACGCTTCACACTTGGTTACTTGTGCCGTTGCATCTGGAGGTCTTCGGCGGAAGAAACCTTGAGAAGCTTTGTCGGCAAATGCTCTTGCGCCAATGTGGTGACCACATATGCCTGCATGTATCTCGCCAACACTTACATCCATCTTCCGGCAAATACACTTTAATTTCACTCCATTGAGTCTTCTTACATGCAGGATGTTGTCAACAAACTGGTACATACTTGACTGCCAGGCTACTCTTTCTTCTTCTTCTTGCTCTTGGGAAGTTCCCTATCTGAAGGAAATGGACGATCTGCTGCGCCCATCTTTGGAGCACGTGGCTCGACAACAAGGACTAAAGGCACTTACGCGCTGCTGGGAACATCAGCTTCCACGGCAGAACCTGCGGCTCAGCGGAGCTTGATGATCCCGGCAGGCTTGCCGGAGCAAAACTTGTCGAGGCGTGCGCTTCAGCGAAACAAACCCTAGGGCTTGTCGGGCAGACTGCTCCTCGGCGATATCTGCGTTGATTTTGGGGACCTTCTTGGCGGCGGCTTGGGGAGCTCTGCCGGAAAGTAGTCACGGAAACCAACTTCCTCTTCTTGTTTCATCCGGTTGATGGCGTTACGGTTGGCGAGTCAGCTTGAGCACAAAGATCCCTGGTTCCACAGGTAGCTTGAGTCGGCGCTTTGACGAGCCATCGGCAATATCATTACGAGCTCTTGGAACATGTTCCATTTGCAGGCCTTCAAAGTGCTCTTCTAGCTTTCTCACTTCATCAACGTGAGGCTTCCATCAGCGGACTCGATAATCTTTGTTTACTTGGCGGACGACAAGCTGTGAGTCACCCGACAATAAGCTTTCGATCCCAAGGTCCACCGCAATGGTCTGAGGCGGCAAGCAAACCTTCATACTCTGCGGTATTATTTGTTGCTTGCTCCTTGGGAAAGTGCATTTGGACTATGTACTTGAGGTGCTCTCCGGTGGGTGCGATAAGCAACGCTTGGCACCGGCGCTCCTGCAGCGAAGGCACCATCAAAGTACATCAGCCACTCTTTACTTGCTTCCTTGGCGGGGATGCTCGTCTGCGGTATTTCTTCATCTTGCGTTGGCGTCCATTCTGCTATAAACTCTGCCAATGCTCTGCTTTGGATAGTTGAAGTGCTTTCAAACTTGAGGCCAAAGCTTGCAGTTCCAGTGCCCACTCGACAATCCTGCACTGTTGCTTGGATTTTGCAATATCCTCTTCACGGAAGCGGTGACAAGCTGTTATCTCATGTGCTTGGAAGTAATGGCGCAGCTTTCTCGAGGCCATGAGGAGGCGAAAAGCAATTTACGCACGCGAATACCTTGACCTAGCCCCTGCGAAGAGGCCGACAAAGTAGGTAGGCTGCACCATCCTTTTACGCATCTTGTCGCAATCTGCAGATCCGTCCTTATCGGGACGAGCTTGGCGAAGCCCACCTTGTCGCTGGATGCATCTGCCTCGGTTGCCGGCTCATCATCCGCCTCCCTCTCCGCTACTAAAGCAGCACTAACCACTTGATTGGTTGCCGCTATATACAGCAACAACTTCTCTTGTGGCCTAGGTGCAACAAGTATTGGAGTGGAGGACAGGTACCTCTTTAAGTCTGCGGCGCAGCCTCCACCGAGAGTCCATTTCATTGGACCTGCCTTTTCAAAATTTTGAAAAATGGCAGAGGCGCGCTCAAGTGACCTAGAGATAAACCTCTTTGAGCAGCCACGCAACCGGCAAGCCTTCTTACATCCTTGACACGCTTTGGTGCTTCAACCTGCTCAATGGCCTTGATCTTGTCGGGATTGGCTTCAATTCTCCTCTGAGACACGAAGAACCGAGAAGCTTGCGGAGGAACTCCAAACACGCACTTCTCGGGGTTGAGCTTGAGGTTGATCTTGCGCAGATTTGCAAGGTCTCATCTAAGTCTTGAACCAGAGTTGCTTTTTCCTTGCTCTTGACCACTATGTCATCCATGTAGGCTTCTACATTTCTGTGCATTTGCGGCTCAAAAGCGTCGTGGACTACTCTTGCAAACGTTGAACCAGCATTCTTCAAACCGAAGGGCATCCGTATGAAACAGTATGTGCCACATGGTGTAATGAATGCGGTTTTCTCTTCATCCTCTTCTGCCATGAAGATCTGATGATATCCGGAGTATGCATCAAGAAATGAAAGCAAATCACATCCAGCTGTGGAGTCAACAATCTGGTCGATACGTGGCAAGGGAAATGGGTCTTTGGGACAAGCTTTATTAACATCTGTAAAGTCGATACAGAGTCTCCATTTCCCATTTGCCTTTCGTACAACTACGGATTGGCCAACCACGTGGGATGGAGTACCCCTCGACAAGGACTGCTGCTTCCAACTTCTTGATCTCTTACGCTATGAATTCTTGGCGCTCCTTTGCACCTTCGACTCTTTGCTTGGCGGGCTGCGCATGAGGACAGACAGCTAAGTGGTGCTCTATTACTTTCACAGGAACACGGGGATGTCGGATGGTTGCCATGCAAACACGCCGACATTCGCCCATGAAAGCAACGAGCTCGCCTTCCTATTTAGGGTCAAGCGTGGGCGATGGTGAAGGCACCACCGGTGTCGTCCTCCTTGGCGGACACCTTCTTGGTCTTGGCGGAGCAGCCATCATCTTCTTGCACTTGCGGTGGAGCTCGATGGTGCGTCCTCGGCGGTGGCGCTGCACTCGAAGAGGTGCGCTTGCGGAGTGGGCATCGGAACTCTTGCGGACAAAGTGGTCTTCTTCTTCCCCGGGAGCTTCAGCGACAAGTGATTTGCTATCTGTGGCGGCGCTGCATCCGGTAAATCTTGTCGTATGAGATAAGCGCATCCTTCTTATCGCCATGGACAGAAATGGCGCTTATCGGGCGGGCATCTTGAGCAGGTTGTAGGCGTAATGAGAGGCTGCCATGAACTTGGCGAGTCTTTGGGCGGCCAAGTATTCCATTGTAGGGCAATGGGAAATCGGCAGCGTCGAATGTGACCCTCTCGATCCTGAAATTCAGTTCACTTTGCCAAATATTCTTGGCGGTGTGATCTTCCCTTCGGCTTGCTCCTTCCTAGGTTGATTCCTTGGAAAGTGCCAGTCTCTTCGAGCTCGCTGTCAGGGATTTGAAGCTTCTGGAGCACTGCAGAGGAGATCAGGTTCAGGCCGGCCCCACCGTCAACCAACATCTTTGTGACCTTGAGGTTGCGGGTAGTTGGTGAGACCAACATCGGCAAGCACCGACCGCGATTATGCGATCGGGGTGGTCCTCAATATCAAAAATGATGGGCGTCTGGACCACTTGAGGTCTCGTGACTCCACGGATGGTTACGCTACATTGACCTCCGCATCCATTGCATGAGTTGGCGGTGTGAGGTATGCAGAGAAGCACCACCGTCAACGTAGAGAACCTCTGTTGCCTTCTGAAACTCCTGCTCATCAGCTTCATCGTCTTCCATGTCTTCGTCATCGTCATCTTCGTCTTCATCCTTGTTGCGGCAGCAGAGAGAGTCTGTCTCCTTGCCGCTGCTTAGCCTTACCCATGGCGTCCTCCCAGCCGGGTCTTTTCTTGCTAGCTGCCGCCTTTCTTCTGGGCCTTCTCCTTGTCTACGCCGCTCGTACTCAGCCCTCTGCTGTTCAACAAGCTGCTCGACTTTCTTGCAGCTCTGGAGGTCGTGGCCCTTAGTGCGGTGAATTTTGCGATCTTGCTTGTTGGAGATGTCACCTTGTCGTGCCGCCCACGACTTGGCGGTCGGTGTCGTGACAACTTCCTTGCGAGCCACCAGCCTTAGCTTTCTTGGCGGCACCATCCTTGCGGACTGCTCGACAACTAGTACTTCTTGGCTCTTCTTCTTTCTGTTGTTCCTTGCTTGGCTCTTCTTTGCGGGGCGGTCTCCTCCTGTCGATTCTACTCCAACATTCTCTCACAGGAGTCTTCTTCCCTCCTCGGCGTGCACACTTGTCGGCCAAAGCGTACAGCTCAGCGGCGTCCTTGACTTTGCACATCGCCATCTCCTCCCTCATCCTGCGGTTCCGCACATTCGATGGCTTGCGCTGATCACCGGCAGGGGTGGGCGTGCAGGATGTTGTAATGCACATGGCTGAATCTCTGAATAAATTTCTTGCGAGGACTCTCCTCATACAGGCAAGCGGTGAAGGTCACTCTCTTGGCCATGAGGCTTGTGGCGCTTTGTGAAAGCGCCGACAAACTGATGGCATAGATCTGCCCAAGAAGATATGGAGCTGTCCGGCAAGTGCATGAGCCAAGATATGGCGTTTGGCTTGAGCACGGAGGAAGTAGTTGGCAAGGATCTTGTCGTCTCGTCCCCGCAGCCTGCACCGCAATGGTGTAGATCTTTGAGGAACTCAATGGATCGTCCTGCCGTCATACTTCTTTGGCACATCGGCGAAGTTTTTCTTGTCCGGCCCTTTGGACTTGCCGCAGCTCACGAGTGAGCGCAGGGCAACCTACAGCGTCTGACAAGTCGCTGGTTCCCCTGGCGCATGCATGTCAGCGATGGGCCCGGCGGCTGGTCAGATTGCCCGGCGCTTCTCTTGGCGCTTCGATGCGGGTTCGGCGTCTTCTTGTTCCGTTCCTTAAGAACTTGGCGCTGATCACGGCGAGCTCGTGGATCGGCGATGCGGTGGAATCGCTGTCGAGGTGGATCCGGAGGCTGGTGATCTTAGCCTTCGGGAAGGGAGTGCATGGTGGTAGCACCCGCGGTCTCGTCGCCACCGGCTCGTGCCTTGTTGTCGGCGCTGCAGCAAGGGCCGCGGTTGGTTGCCTTGAGCGTCGCCGTTGGTAAAGCCGATGAGACTCTGGTTGTGGCCCTCCACTCGTCGACCTTATCGGCCCGTTGGAGGTGATCTAAAGATTGAGCTCTCGCCAAAGGCTTCGGCTGGAGTGGAGGTGGCAATGGCGTGCGGGCGAGAGCAGGATGTGCCGGACTCTAACCAAGTTAGGAGGAGCAGCATCCATAGCGACCGTACTCCGCTTCGTACCGGCATCTTTGGCGTGCATGCAGGTCTCGAGGCCTCGGGAGCCTCGGCTTGGCCTTGATCAATGGCGTATGGTGCTGCGAGCATCATGGCGCTGTCGGTCCCGCGCTTGCTTGAGATGGGCGCGATGCGTTTCAGACGCCCGAAGCCCTCGCAGCCTTGTCCTTGGACCTGGTGGCGTCATGGGCTCTGTCGGCGGCGCCCATTCCTCCGGCGTCTTCTCCACCACTCGCCAGCTCTGGCGGTGGTGGGTTTAACCTGAGCAGCTCTGCCGCCGCGAAGCCTTCTTCTTGGTGGCATCTGTGAAGATGATGAAGAAGTTGCTCATGTGAGCGCGGATCGGGTTCACACAGCCTCGACACCCCTACAGCGCGCCAAAGATGTCGAGGAAGCTGATCGTGTCCCACGAACACCTATGGGACCCTAGTCCCTTGTGGTTGGAGGAGGAGAATGCACAAAAGCGGATCGGCGATGCACGAGCAGATTTACCCAGCCGGAGCTCTCGGGAGATAACACTCCTCTGCTGCTTGGTTGATTCTATTGTGTTCTTGCTAGGGAGCAATGAGAGCTACAAAACCTAGCTTTGAGTGAGTGTGGTCTCGTATGAGTCGAATGAACGAGCAGGCGAACCCTTTCTACGTTGCCCTTGGGCCTCCTTTTATAGGCTCAAGGGGTCACCATAGGTAACAGCGAGATGAGGGCAAAAATGGGAAAACAGTAGTTGGTACAACAACATGCGATTATCACGATATCCTATACCTAACTCACGGCGGCAAGGG
>JAHIAM010006899.1:0-22734 GCA_021605205.1 Aegilops longissima
GTGAATTATCTATTACTTACGAATCCGGAGCTCTCCGGGGCATTAGTAGATCTACCCGTGGTGTGTACGATCTTTGCCGCGTTCTACCGCGCCAAGGAGGAGCTCGGCGGAAAAGGTGTTACAGTCTCGATATCTTTGAGGCGGACATCAGTGCCCCTGACGACCAGTGAAGCGGTGGTCGAGCTCCTAAGGTCGCCGAACAGGCCATGAAGGGCCTCATAATTGGTATGGCCATTGGAAGCCATGCAGGGAGCTACTTTGGGCTAGTCACGGTGGCTGGTGGGCCTTTGTCCATGGATTGAAGTCATCAAGCGCTCGTCTGCATTGAAGGTGCCGTCGGGCCTTGCCGTGCTAAAGTGCCTTTGGGCAAGCTGGATCTTGAGAAGCTTGTGACAGACGAACCACCGAAGGGCAAGGAGCATCGCAAGCCGAAATGTACTATGAGGTGTCTGAAGGTGCCGCCTTATAGCAGTGAATGCTCCAAAGATGTAATTTTTGAATAGACTCGCATTTGTTATCCTCTCGCTGAAAACTTGTTCATATCGCTAAGCAATGCTTGTGAATTTAAAATATTACCTTTTGTGCGGCCGTTTATCAAATTTGAGAGATGGCAAATCGTTGGCTTCAGCCCCCATGCCCACAGTGCGTGGGTGTTAGGGATAAACTTGGCGCTCTTGTTCCCATTCTTGGGTCCTTGAGGCGCTCAGCATAGCGAACAAGAAAACGGACTATATTGCTTGAACACTCTCCTTAGCCATAGAATTCTATAATTTTAAATTTGGTGAAGCCCCTAGTATCGGAAGACCGAGTTAGGTGGCGCTATCACGCCTTGGCGGACAATGCCGACTCCTCGCTCTAAGCGGCATAAGTCTTTAGGGACCCGAAAAAACCTCTCGAACAGCGACCGGCTCTCGCCCTATCATGCCGGTCAGTTTAGCTTTCTCCATGAGGAGCTCAACCCAGCTCAAGCGGGGCACAATCGCAGTGGTTCTCCAGCGCTACCTTAGCGATATAGCGGGCGTAAGGTACCAAAACATGGGAGCAGGGCAAACCCAACTATTGACCCAAGACATGATTGAACCGATGCATATAATGTTATAAGTTCGAGTGCCGCACTTGTGAAAGTGTTGGGACTTATCACACCATATTTTTGGGGTACTTAAGCCGCTGGTGTATGGGCCCTACCAAAGTGTATGGGTGCAACATCTCATGAATGAACATATATATAGATAAAAAAGGAGTGCAATAATAGGCAAAAGCTATGTATTGTTTATTCAAAAAGGTACTGCAATGAAGGCAGAACGATACAAATAGTGTGATAAGCAAGGGATGGGACTATTTAACATGTCCCCCTCCAGGGGTAAGCTGCGAGATGGTATGTAAAACAGGTATAATGCTCGTAGTAGAGACCACTGGACACTCGGCGTAATTTACGCTTCCCTGGCTGTTGCATCGTGAGTTCGGCAATTCTAGTGCGGACAGGGCTTCACAAGCAGTCTGAAAGTAAGAGAAAAGAAGAAAGAAAAATAATGACACAATCGGGGCCTGGCGCGGTTGAGCCGCGTCAGGCGTCTTGGTCGTGCCCCTCCTTATGCCCATGGTATCTCCAGTGTAGTTATGTCGCGTAATCTGGCTTCACAATTTCGCGAGGGCTGCGGTTGGGGCGGATTACTCTGGCGATGCTCGGATCGTGCCGGCGGTCTTGTTGTAGGTTACTCGGTAGCGCTTGGTGTGGCGGACGTTTAATCGCGGGCTCGAGAATTGCTGTGAGAGCTGCTTTGCACCTCCGCCCGAAGACGCCGTGTGCTCCTCCGTCGGAGAAGGCGTTCGGTGTTCCATTGACCGTGATTACTCCTTGAGGGCTGGCATCTTGAGCTTGAGGTATGCAGCGTAGTGCGGCACCGCATTGAACTTTACCGTGCGGTTCGTCCAAGCGGTGTGTGATATACGGCGGAGCAGGACTATGTCGAAGATTAACTCTTAAGCCCGGAAGTTATCAGGGGATCGAAGACCACCGAGGTATGGCGAGCCTGTACAATTGGCCTCTACACCTGGTATGGCGCCTTTAAAGGTCGTCTTTGTGGGTTTAATCCTTGAGGGTCTATGCCCATTTTGAGCCTTTGTATCACGATAGAGCAGGTTCGAGGCTGGTACCGCCGTCCATCGGGACTCTAGTGAGGTGAAATCCGTCGATGATTGGGTCAAGAACCAATGCGGTGAATCCGCCGTGGCGGATGCTAGTGGGGTGGTCCCTTGATCAAAGGTGATGGGCGGGAGGACCATGGGTTGAACCGAGGCGGCTCCATCGCATATCGTCCCTTAGTGCGCTTCCGCTCCCTTTTGGGTATGTGGGTTGCGTATATCATATTCACCATCCGCACTTGTGGAAACCCTTCTATCCTCTATTGTTCGTGGCGGGGCTCCTCCTCGTCATTGCTATACAGCCCTTGTCATTGAGTTCGGCATTTAACTTGCTGCTGTTTGAAGACCCAACAATCCCTGTTGGTGTGGTTGGCTGGCTTTTAGGGGTGCCATGTATTTGGCACAGCGATCAGTATTCGGTCCAGATTGGGCGGGCCTGAGTATTTCTTTTGAACGGCTTTTTCCTGTAGCGACCAAACCTCAAACAGTCTGATCTCTGTGCTCAAGTGTCATCCCTAGATCAGTAATGCTAACACCACACAGTACTCAAAGGATTTATAACAGAGTAGCAATCACACACTTATTACATCGAATGTCTAAAGAGAGAACTTAACAAAATAAATATGGCTTAAGGCCATCTAATAACGATAATAAGCGGAAGGCTTGGAAGAATAAGCGAGTCCATCAACTCCATGGCATCCTTGAGTATAGAACCACGACCTAAGCACCTTACTCATCGTCATGAAAAGTCTGCAACATGAAGCGTTGCAGCCCAGCAATTGACACATGGAATATCTTTGGCAATGTAACACATAGAGAATAATAATGTAAATAACTATACTACATGCATATCTGGTTGGTGGAAAGCTCTATGGTTACAGTTTTGCGAAAAGCCAGTTTTTCCCTACTGCAAAGGAATAAATTTTATTTAACTATCATGGTGGTTGTTAAACATTGAGAATGGTTGACAACATTCTCAATCCCAATTAAGGTAATCATTATCAAAACCCAACAGTATTAATTTAAAGTAACATGACGATATTCACAAGATATCCAAATACTAGATACTCAAGATGTCCATAACCGGGGACACGGCTAACCATGATTAGTTTGTTACACTCTGCAGAGGTTTGTGCACTTTTCCCCACAAGACTCGATCTCCTCCGTTTGATTTCTACTTTTACATGGTGTTTGAGAAGCGGATGGCCGAGACATAGTCTTTCGAAGCGCTTGCACCTTACATATGGGTAGAGGCCGTACCAACCTACAACCCCTACATCTGCTAGTCTACCCGTGAGAGTTCGCACAACAGTCAACTATGCTAGAGCCCATAGTAGCATGTGGCTGCACACGGAAGTTTCTAGCATGAATAATCTCATGATCCCTTTGAGCCTAGGTGGCGGTCCGAAGAAAAACAGGCAAATCCTGGAAACCAGGTACCTCAATCCACCCAGATGTGTGTTTAGGTTGCCACCTTAAGTAAACCATTAATTAACAATCTCACATTTGTCATGGATACACTCACTCAATCCACGTCTACTAGCATAGCATGGCATAATAAGCAAACGTAGAAGTAACTCCCAAAGGTTTGATAATAAACAGGTAATAGGTACTACCTCAAACTACTTCCCAAAACCCACAATTTAATTAGATCATAATCATGCAATGTTTGAGGATTGATCTAATACAATAAAACTGGGTAGTAGAAAAGGTATGATCAAAGTGTTACTTGCCTTGCTGATGATCCGCGAAACCTAGAGACTCGAAGTAACAGGCGGCGCACTCCGGATAGTCTATCGCAGACAAACAAACAAGCAGACAATAAGTACTCATCTAATGCACAGGTAAAACTCAAATAAAAGATCTAACCAGAAAGTTCAACTTAAGAACTCTGGTTTGCAAAAAGAATCAAATCAAGCGAAACAGCGAAAGTCAAGCGGCAAAAGAAAACAGCTTCGTTTTACTAATCTGGATCTAAGTCAAATTTACAGAGGCAAAAACTTGTTTAAGTTGGTTATTCGGAAAGAGGTTTTGAGGCGAAACTCCGGCGCTTGAATCGCTTTGATTCCGATAAGCGAAAAGTTATACTAAAACAAAAATCGGATCGGAAATCGTGATCGAAAAATCGTGGATTAAATCCGAGAAAAGAAAAAGCAGCGAACAGGTTAGCGAAAGAGCGTTCGTTAACTAGATCTAATCTGCGAACACGTTACGTTAAAATGAAACGGCGAGCGCTCGCTATTTAACCGAACCGAAAATAAATAAACCGATCTAATAAAAGCGAAACTAAAAAAACGCGAAAACGGCGGAAAAGCCGAGCGGTTTTCTAAAAAAAATAAGCGGCATGGATTTGAGGCACCTCGGCGGCGGTGATGCGGCGTCTCGGCGGTAGCGGACAGTAGTCGGCGGTCGGCGGCTCGTGGCCGGTAGCGGCGTGAGCGGTATATGGTGTGGTCGGCTGGTTAGGGTTAGGGTTGGTGGCTGAAATTTGAAATTTGGCGGGGCTGGTGAAATTTGAGGGGAGCTCGGGTGGCGCTTTATAAAGGCTGCCCAGGCGGAGTCCCTTCGAATGCAGCTCGTAGGTCGGTTCGTTTTTTAAATAATTTCAGTGAGAAAAACAAGCGAAAGTAATACTAAGCGGACTCAAAAATCGAAATAAATTTTCCCGACTTCTAAAATCAAATTTGGACAAGATGAACATTTATTTTTGGCCTAAATGTAATTTTGAAAAATGCACATTTTCCTAAATTCAAATAAAATGGCGAAAAACTCCAAAATAAAATCTTATTTGATTTTATTATTAAATCCTCATTATTTATTTATTTTGGGAAAGTCATTTTATTCCTCTCTCATATTTTTGTAATAGAAATAATTGAAGATAAAATAATTAAAATCAAATGATCCTATTTTCAAAATTTGAGAAAACTCAAATATGAAAATAACGAAATCCCCAACTCTTTCAGTGGGTCCTTGAGTTGCGTAGAATTTCTAGGATCGAGCCAACAATGCAACAAAAATATGATATGCAATGATGATCTATGTATAACATTTCAAATTGAAAATTTGGGATGTTACAAACCTACTATAAGATGAATCTAGCCCTCGAGATTCGGGTTAACTAGAAAATAGGTGAGGTGGTCCTTAAGCAGATCTTCCTCTCGCTCCCGGTGGCTTCATCCTCGGTGTGGTGGCTCCTTGAACTTTGCAAAACTTAATGACCTTCTTTGCGGGTGACTCGGTGGCATACTCGAATCTTACTGGTTTCTCCTCATAGGTCAAATCATTATTCAATTGAATCGCGTCTAGTAGCACGGTATCTCTCGATGGTATATCCGCCATCCTGCGTGACACTTCTTCAATGAGAAACATGGAACACATCTTGAACACTGACAAACCCTCGGGTAATTCCAACATGCATAACTTCTCCCATGCGCTCCAAAACTTTGTATGGTCCCACAAAAGCGTGGCGTAATTTTCCTTTAACACCAAAGCGCTTAACTCCTCGAGCGGAGATACTCGAAGATAAACTCTGTCTCGGCTTCATATTCTGTCTCCTTGCGTTTTGAATCCGCATAACTCTTACGCCTTGGTTGGGCTACCTTGAGCCTATCATGAATCAACTTTACTTCAGATTCGGACTCCTTAATCAAATTCGGTCCAAACAAGCTGGCGGTCTCAACCTCATCCCACGACAGCGGTGTTCGCACCTCCTTCCATTACAAGGCTTGAAAGGTGCCATCTTCAAACTGGTTTGGTAGCTGTTGTTATAAGAAAACTCCGCATATGGCAAGTTGTCATCCCAACTTGATCCATAATCCAAGGCACATGCTCTCGGCATATCCTCGAAAATCTGGTTGACTCTCTCGGTTTGTCCATCATCTATGGATGAAAAGCTGTACTAAACTCGATCTGGTTCCCAAAGTTTAGTACAAGCTGCTTCGAGAACTTTGAGGTGAATTAGGTTCCTCTATCGTCGATACTCCTCGGAACTCCATGCAAGCATACAATCCTGGTCATGTATATCTTAGCCAATTTGGCACTGCTGTAGGTAGTCTTCTTGGAATGAAATGAGCTACCTTCGTCAAACAATCGACTACAACCCAAATCGAGTCATAGCTTGAGCGGGTCTGGGCAATCCGTGATGAAATCCATGCCTAGTTTATCCACTTCCATTCATGTATAGGCAATGGCTGTAACAATCCTGCTGACCGATGTTACTGCCTTCACTTTACGACACGCATCACAAACTGCTACATACTACGCAATATCTTTCTTCATCCGGTCCACGAAAGTATCCTTCAAATCCAAATACATCTTGGTATTTACGGAATTGGATCGAATCTGGTGAATCATGTGCCTCTTGCAAAATCAACTTCGAATCTCTGGATCACTTGGCACATAAATGCGGTCCTCAAACCATAAGGTATCATGCTCATCCTCCACGAAATCCTTTGCTTTTCCCTTCTCATCCTCTCCTTAATAGAAGCAACTTCCTTATCGTCCTTTGAGCTTCTCGATTTTATCCATCAAAGTAAATGAATCTCCAACGCTGCTACATAGCCTCTGGAACTATTTCCAAACATAGCTCCATTGTAACATGGGCAGTATGGAAAGCTTGCTGAAACTGATCCCATGTGGCGAGTTTCTATAGGGTAAGTGGCTGTAAAATTCTCCCACCATCTTCTTTGGGTCCTTCAAGCTGATGTCGGCAAATTTCACCTTTTCCCATCTGTACATCTGCGGTGGTCAACTCCCTCCCTATCTTGCGGAGCCAATCATCTGCTACTATCATTTCGGTGCTCTTTGGAAAACACCGGTGATTCAGCCTTAAGAAAGCAGGTCAAATGGTCAGCGGTGGTGGTGGTGGTGGTGGGTTGTTGTTGTTGTTGTTGTTGTTTTTTGTTGTTGTTGTTGT
Source organism: Aegilops longissima (assembly GCA_021605205.1). Lineage (NCBI taxonomy): Eukaryota > Viridiplantae > Streptophyta > Magnoliopsida > Poales > Poaceae > Aegilops > Aegilops longissima. The sequence continues at coordinate 7,058 of JAHIAM010006899.1, forward strand.
TGTTGTTGTTGTTGTTGTTGTTGTTGCCTTGGTTCTATACCAATGTTTGAATCAAGGCATTCTCTTGCTGAATCAAGCGAGTGATCTCCGTGGGAGAAAACAAATCCGAATTCGCGTCTGGAGGCATCTGAGGGGTTTATAGAAAATCGAGAGTTAAGAATAGAATGAGGTCTAGGGAGAAAACACTACCCATATGCACATGATACAAAAACACACAATATCACTCCAATCAAATCAAACAAGGGCATACAACGGTCTAACTATCGTTACAAAGTGCTAGGACTAAAACTAATTTTTAATGGGGAAATTTCTACTACTGTTTTGGTGGTCAACTAGAAAACCTGCTCCGATGAAGACTCCATGATATCTGCTCCAGCTTCGTCTTCGAAATCATCATCACTAGGATCGGAGTCGGTGTAGTCGATGATGATGTAGTTCTCTGGACAGGTGCAATCTTCATCTTCTCCTCCGGTCTGAATTCCCCATGAGTTCTTCAATCTTACGCTTAAGATCGCTGTTTTGTCTCACTAGGCTACAATCTCCTCCATGTAGTCCTTGCGAGTGGCCTTGAGTTCTCCTTCTAGTTCGATAATCTTGGCTTTGCTTTCTTCAACTCCATCATGTCTGCTTTATCTGGTTCTCTGGTGTCGAATGTGCTGATTTAACTCTTGGATGAAAGCTGCAATGGATCGATCCTTCTTAGTGCTAACTATCTCCCATTGTTCATCTCGTCAGAAAAATCTGGTAGATAGTATCCTTGAGGTCATCTTGGTAAACTTCTCCAATTCGTCCCATGGTTATGTGAGCTGCCATGCTCTTTCCCAGACTCGAGTTGGTGCATTGAAAACACACTCTATGGGCTCCGTGGTAGCGAGACGTCCTTAGGAACTTGAGCTTGAATCTTCAGCGCTCCTCTTTGGCGAAAGTGGAATTGTAGGTCGGTGAAGCTTGGTATTCGATGTTCGGTGCTTAGTGACTACCTTCGGTGTCGTCCAAAGGGTGTATCTTCATCCATTTGGGTGAACTTGATCCTCGCTTCCGTCATCCTAAAGAGTAGAAAAGATGAGAAGTCGAAATGAGAAGAGAGTAGTGATCTAGGGCTTTAGCTTAATGGTCGGGTGTCCCTCTGATCGGTGTTGCTACGATACCATCTTTGTAGCGACCGGACCTCAAGCGTCGATCTCGTGCTCAAGTGTCATCCACGGATCGATAATCTTGACACCACACAATACTCGAAGGATTTATAATGAGTAGCAATCACACTTATTACACGAATGTCTCAAGAGAAGTTAACAAAATAAATATGGCTTAAGGCCATCTAATAACGATAACAATGGAAGGCTTGGAAGAATAAGCGAGTCCATCAACTCCAGCGGCATCATGAGTATAGAACCACGACCTAAGCACCTTACAAATCGTCGAAAAAGTCGCAACATGAAATGTTGCAGCCCAAAAGTAAGCACATGCAATATCTGGCAATGTAACACATAGAGAATAATAATGGAAATAACTATACTACATGCATATCTGGTTGGTGGAAAGCTCTATAGTTACAGTTTTGTGAAAAGCCAGTTTTTCCCTACCGCAAAGGAATAAATTTTATTTAACTATCATGGTGGTTGTTAAACATTGAGAATGGTTGACAGCATTCTCAATCCCAATTAAGGTAATCATTATCAAAACCCACTTGATATTAATTTAAAGTAACATGGCAGAGATTCACAAGATATCCAAATACTAGATACTCAAGATGTCCATAACGGGGACACGGCTAACCATGATTAGTTTGTTACACTCTGCAGAAGTTTGTGCACTTTTCCCCACAAGACTCGATCTCCTCCGTTTGATTTCTCGCACTACATGGTGCTTGCACCTTCGTATGGGTAGACCGTACCAACCTACAACCCCTACATCTGCTAGTCTACCCGTAAGAGTTCACACAACTTAGTCAACTATGCTAGAGCCCATAGTAGCATGTGGCTGCACGGAAGTTTCTAGCATGAATAATCTCATGATCCCTTTGAGCACGGGTGGCGGTCCAGAAGAAAAGCAGGCAAATCACGGAAACAGGTGCCTCAATCCACCAGGATGTGTGTTTAGGTTGCCACCTTAAGTAAACCATTAATTAACAATCTCAAATCTGTCATGGATACACTCACCCAATCCCGTCTACTAGCATAGCATGGCATAATAAGCAAGCGTGAAGTAACTCCCAAAGGTTTGATAATAAGCAGGTAATGGTACTACCTCAAACTACTTCCCAAAACCCACAATTTAATTAGGTCCTAATCATGCAATGTTTGAGGATTGATCTAATGCAATAAAACTGGGTAGTAGAAAAGGTATGATCAAAGTGTTACTTGCCTTAGCGATGATCCATGAAACCTCTGACTTCGAAAGTAACGGTAGCGCACTCGGGTATTCTATCATGAGACAAACAAACAAGCATACAATAAGTACTCATCTAATGCACAAGTAAAACTCAAAAAAAGATCTAACCAGAAAGTTCAACTTAAGAACTCGGTTTGCAAAAGAATCAAATCAGCAAAACAGCGAAAGTCAAGCGGCAAAAGAAAACAGCTTCGTTTTACTAATATGGATCTAAGTCAAATTTTACAGAGGCAAAAACTTGTTTAAGTTGGTTATTCGGAAGAGGGTTTGAGGCGAAACTCAGGCGCAGAATCGCCTAATTCCGATAAGCAGCGAAAAGTTATACTAAAGCGAAATCGGTTGGAAATCGCAATCAGAAAAATCGCGGATTAAATCCGAGAAAAAGAAAAAGCGAGAACAGGTTAACAAGCGAGCGTTCGTTAACTAGATCTAATCTGCGAACATGTTACGTTAAAATGAACGAATGGCGAATGCTACGCTATATAACGAACGAAAATAAATAAAACCGATCTAATAAAAGCGGAAACTAAAAAAACCGTAAAGCCGAGCGGTTTTCTAAAAAAATGACATGGTTTGAGGCACCTCTCGGTAGTGGTCGGCGTCTCCGTGGCGGTGCTCAGCCGACTTCGCTGACTCCGTGAGGAGGGTGTGAGCTGAATGATGGCGGCGTGGCAGGTCAGGCTGACTAGGGTTAGGGTTGAGGTGAAATTTGAGGCTGGGAAATTTGGCGGGGCTGGTGGGCTGGGGGGGCTCGAGTGCGCTTTATAAAGGCTGCCCCCGGGCGGAGTCCCTCTCGGGTACGGCCCGTAGGTTGGTTCGTTTTTTTTAAATAATTTCGCGCAGAAAAGCAAACGAAAGAAATACTAAACGGATTCCAAAAATCCTGAAATAAATTTTCCCTGGCTTCTAAAATCAAGCCGGACGAGATGGACATTTATTCGGGGCCTAAATGCAATTTTGAAAAATGCACATTTTTCCTAAATTCAAATAAAATGGCAAAAAACTCCAAAATAAAATCTTATTTGATTTTATTATTAAATCATCATTATTTCTTTATTTTGGGAAAGTCATTTTATTCCCTCTCTCATATTTTTGTAATATAAATAATTGAAGATAAAATAATTAAAATCAAATGATCCTATTTTCAAAATTTTAGAAAACTCAAATATGAAAATACTTGAAATCCCCAACTCTCTCGTGGGTCCTTGAGTTGCGTAGAATTTCTAGGATCGAGCCAACAATGCAACAAAAATATGATATGCAATGATGATCTATGTATAACATTTCAAATTGAATATTTGGGATGTTACATTTCATTGACGGGTTTAGAGCCTCTGAATCCGGCATTGGCTATCGTATCTTCACATTATCGCCATTAATGGTAGCTTGTGCTTGTTGCGTAGCGACCTGCCATTCTTGTCCTTGGTATCCGAGCTAGCCAGTTGTCCTCTCCAGCATAAGCGGGTCATGAATATTGTGAGGGCTGCCATGGATTTGGCTTTTCTGTCCTAGGTGCGGGCAAGCCACTCGTCACGGATGTTATGTTTGAAGGCTGCAAAGGCCTCGCATCCGGACGATCAATGATTTCATTTTCTTGGTTAGGAACCGTGTCGAATTGTCGGCGATTCTTACAGGCTGCTTTGAATTATGTGGTGAGGTCATCGCGTCTGGTGGTCACACATATGTGCCTGGAAGTTATCAAGGAATCGGCTTCGAGGTCCTCCCAACAACCAATTGATTCTTTGGCGGGCTGTTAAGCCAATGCCGAGCTCGTCCTTTAAGCTTGAGTGGGAGGTATTTGATGGCGTGTAGATCATCACCACGGGCCATGTGGATATGGAGGAGGTAGTCCTCGATCCAAACGCAGGATCTGTTGTGCCATCGTATGACTTCGATGTTTATGGGTTTGAAACCCTCGGGGATTTGATGATCCATTACTTCGTCATGAAGCATAGTGGGTGTCTTGGCGCCTCTGTATTGAGCTATATCACGGCGCGGCTCAAATGAGCTTTGTCTCTTGTGTTGACCCGGCGGAATTGCTGTATCGGTGTGATGGTTATCATCACGTGTGTGGTAGGCGCCCGCGATCCGTGAATCGATCTTGTTTGCCTTGCCTTGAACTCGGTATGTCTTGCAGTGCAGCGCGTTTCCCCATGCCTTGGTACTTTTCGGCGATGCGAGTGCGGCTTGAATGGAGGGTCTAGAGGCCTCTCTGTCGCGACCACGGGGGTGGCGGTCGGCTGCATCATCGTTGATGATGTAGGTTTGGGTCCTCTAATTGGGGTAGCAGCCTGCGTTTTGGGTATCTCTTGGAGGCGTTCGAGTTCGTACTCTTGGTGCAAGGACTTGATCCATCTGTCAGCTAGCAAGTCTTGGTCAGCTCTAAGCTGCTTGCTTGCTTTCTTGAGGCTGCTTGCCGTGGCCATAAGCCTGCGTTTGAAATGCTCCTATTAGGTGGGATCCTCGGGCATGACAAATTAAGTAGGTAAATCGAGGCTTGCCTCATCTTGGAGGAGGCATATAATTATCGTCCTCCACCTCCACATGCGCTCTATCATGAGGCTGGCCGCGCCCTCCTCTGTCTGAATCCTCTTTGGAGGGTTGTCTTAAACACCGTCCGGGGTGTTGTGTCTCCGTGCGGAATCACCGTTTTCTTGTGGCGGGATTTAGGCGGCGCCGTGGCCCGGCGCAACAGGTTGTTCTTGGAGGGTCATCCTCCATTGTTCCATCGCCGTTCCCATCTTTTGGGATGTCCACCATGTATATGTCGTATGTGAGGTGGCCTTCCGTGCCACTGTGGCGCTGGTTCTTGGTCATCTCGGCATCGTCGTCCATACCGTCGATGTCTTGGTCAGTAGAGCATGTCGGCTAAATCATCGGCGGTGGCTACAAAGTGGGTGGTGGGTGGGCGTTGAATTTCTTCGTCGTCCGCATCCCAACCTTCACGGCGTAGTCGGCCAGGGCTCTCTGATAAAGAGAGAGACTTTAGTGAATTCAGGATGTCGCCAAAGGCGAGTGTGAGAAAGATGTCCTCGGTAGTGAACTCCATGACCGGGCCCAATCGGATTCGATTGGTCGGTATGAGGAGGTTAGTCCGGAGAGAGTCCGGCACCTTGGAGTCACGGTCTTTGCAAGGACAGGGATGGAGTTGGCTCAATCGCCGTGAGATCATAGCCCCAGGCGGTGTCCAACCACTCGTCCTCGATCGGTAGTCGGCTCCGAGCTAAGGAGTCGGAGGCGGACGCTGGTCTTGACCTCGAGACCTTTGATACTGCTGCAGAGCTAGATCATGCCCATCGAGGCAGTCTTGGTGGCGGCTTGGCTGTGGCTCGAATCCGTCGAAGATCAAGTCTCCGAGATGTCGGTCGTCTAGTTCAAACTCCCAAATCTGACCTAATGGCGAGCGTAGCTTCGATCTGCTCGGATGGCAAGTGAATTGGCCTGAGTGCAAAACCCGGCGAATCGAAGATCTATCCGGGAGAAAAGTCTCACCTGGACCACGTCGTTGTTGATGATCGAAGGAGCCATCAGACCTAAGGATGATGACAGGAGGAACTCTCAATGAAAGTACCAATGTCGGTGTCAAAACTGGTGGATCTCGGGTAGGGGTCCCGAACTATGCGTCTAAGCGGATGGTAACGGAGACAAGGGACACGATGTTTTTACCCAGGTTGGGGCCCTCTCGATGGAGGTAAAACCCTACTCCTGCTTGATTAATATTGATGATATGGGTAGTACAATAGTAGATCTACCGGGAGATCGAGAGGCTAAACCCTAGAAGCTAGCCTATGGTATGATTGTTGTTAGTCCTATGGACTAAAACCCTCCGGTTTATATAGACACGGATAGGTACTGAGTCGGTTAAAATGGTAGGAGATCTACATATCCGTATCGCCAAGCTTGCCTTCCGCCAAGGAAAGTCCCATCCGGACATGGGGCGAAGTCTTCAATCTTGTATCTTCATAGTCCGAGTCCGACCAGCGGTGATAGTTCGGCTATCCGGACACCCCTAATCAAGACTCCTCGATCCATTGCTGTGACCTTCATCGCGAGATATCACCGTCCGGTACGGTGTACCACACAACATCATCACCGACAATGTCACGAACTTTGCCAAAGGCGCCTTGGCTCGTTTCTGCGTAACACAGGGCATCCGACTAGACTTAGCGTCCGTTGCCCATCCATGATCAAGCGGCCAAGTTGAAATGACAAGCGGCCTCATCCTCTCGGCATCAAGCCCCGACTAGTCGAGCCACTAGGCCTTCGGCGGCTGCTGGATCGATGAGCTGCCGGCTGTCCTCTGGAGTCTGCGCACCACTCCGAACAAAGCAACCAGCTTCACTCCCTTCTTCCTCGTGTATGGGGCCAAGGCCATCATCCCAACTGACATTGAGTTTGACTCACCTCGCGTCACCATGTACACGGAGGCAGAGGCGAAGGAAGCATGAGAAGACGGCGTTGATCTGCTGGAAGAGGGCTGGCTGTTGGCACTCAACCGGTCCGCCATCTACCAGCAGAGCCTGCACCGCTACCACAGTCGGAAGGTCAAGCCAAGATCCTTCCAAGAGGGGGACCTTGTGCTCCGGCTGATCCAGCGAACATCCGGCCAGCACAAGCTCTCGACGCCTTGGGAAGGCCCCTTCATCATCAACAAAGCCTTGGGCAATGACTCCTACTACCTGATCGATGCCACGAAGCCGGGGCACACAAGAGGGCGATTCCGGCAAGAAGCAGGCGCCCATGGAGCATAAATCTCCTTCGAAGATTTTACAGTTAAATGTAGTATGTACCACGCTACCTTTTGTATTAAGCGAAAAGACATAGGGACCTTCGAGGAGCACTCGGGGGCTCCCCTTTTTATCTATATGATAATTTTATGCTGTGAATGTGTTATTTCATTCCTTCGCCCGGCACGGGTTCGACGATCGGCCGGGGCTTGCCATATATACTATGTTGATGCTACTGCGATCGGACAAGTAGTGTGCGGCATCTAAGCCCTCTCTTGCCCTAAGCCGCAGCTTCATGAGCAGCTGTCCGGTGGTAGGAGCTAAAGGCGGAAAATAGTGTCCACACGAAAAATGGCTAAGGAAAAAAGCATCTGCATAGGCCAAGCCGGATCCTTGCCACACCGTCCGGTTGTTGAGCAGCCGGCCGGCCGGCTTCTCACTTACTTGCTACGTTCTAAGTGGCCAAAGTACTTGTCTTCCCAAATGGCCAAGTACAGCCCAGCCCAGACCACGACGGAAAGGCGGCTACTGGTGGTAGGCGGCAGCCAAGGGAAGGCGGCAAAGGAAAAAGCCAAAAGAGCATAAAAGCAAGGCAAGTTAGAACCCGGCAAAGCACAACTTGTGTGAATAAAGTTAATTTACATATCAAGGCTCATAGCCAGAATTCAATAAGTTTGAATACACCCCCAGCGGGTAGAACTGTGCGAATTTAACAAGCCTGTTCAAGAGATTAGAAAAGCAGGAAAAGATAAGATAAAACTGGCCACCTAGGCTAGAGGTGCAGCTGGCGGGTCCGGCAGGTTGGTGGAGTCGGCGGCGCCGGCTGGTGGAGCAGCCGTTTGGTGAGTCTCGGCTTGGTCGACATCGATGGCGGTCGGCATACTACTTGGCTCGTTGCTTGAGGATCGATCGGGTTGGGGCCGGCTGTCCGCTCCGCTCTCTGGTGCGTCGTCTTCACCATCCTAGCCCTCTTCGTCTTCGCCCTCATCGCTGGAGGCGATCTCCTCCATCGAGTCCTCGCCATCTTCCGGGTTCAGCCCAAACCAGTTGGGTGGCACCTCAGCGCCCTCCTAATTCAGCTTCGGGATGAACTCGGTGGTGTCGGCGTAGTCGGCGATCGCCGCCTTGTGCGTTGAGTCGGTCATGACTCGCCGGCTGCCAGCTCAGTCGGCCGCTTTTGGGAGGTGGCCAGTGGGCCAAGTCGGGCCGGTTACTGCCTTGATGAACTCCAAAGGCCCTCGGCGCGGAGTGGGCATGAGCCCTTCAAGCCTTAGGCGGCCGACCGCTGCCTCGACCACCGGCGGTCCGGTGGGGTGCGTGGGATCTGGGCATCCGGCCTGATGGCGGCCAGCACCAGGGACCCGACGCCCTGCAGGCGGCGGAGCATCCGATGGGCCGGCTGGAGGTGAGCTTGGATGGCGAGAAGCTGCTCGGCGAGGTCGAAGCGCGTTGGGTGCGATTTCTGCACCAGCCCATCATCGCTCGTCGTGGCGAGCTTCGATTGACTGGCTGGCGGCAACGGCGTGACCAGGGAAGAATTCTCATAAGAAGGAAAAAAAGAAGTCCGGAGCGGAAGTCGGCTCGTATAGCGATCGGCGGTGAAAGAAAGGAAAGACAACTCACCATCGATTATATCTTCAATCGTGTTGTAGCCATCATTGAGCCTTCTCCATCTCGGCCCGGTGGCGTTCGATCTCGAACTTCGGCACGGAGGTTGGCCTCGCTGTCCTTCACCTTACGGAGAGTGCGCCTGTGTCGATCCGCTGGTCCGCCAACTCCTTGACCGGCGGTTGCGCTCTGAGCCGCCTGCTGCACTCCTCCTCCTTGAGTGCGCAGCTCGATGCGAACCTCACCCATGCTTGCTGCTGCGGTCACGGTGGCTGCCCCTGCAGAGATAAGATAGAAAGAACTTCAACATCAACAAAGAAGACAATGTAGTTGACGGGAGATCCGGCCCGACTGCTCGGCGATCGGCCCGAATCTAGGGACTACACCCGGTAGTCTTGTTGGCCTTACCCAGAAAAAGAAGGAGTGCTTACTCGGCTCTCGGCCAAATTAGCGGTCCGTTTGGCCAGCTCTGGACATGGGAGTTGAAGGCAGCCCGCTGCGGATGTTGTGGGTAATCCTGCAACAAAGACAAAGAAGAAAAATAAAAGTTAGCTTTTCGAATTTACCTTTAAGTTCGAGCACTTTGCTGTGACCGTCCGGAACTCAGGGGCTACACCTAGTGGGTGTGATGGTGCGCCCCCACGGAAGATTAACAGAAAAAAAACAAAAAAGCAAGAAACATACCCGGACGGCCAACCGCGTCGCCAAGAGCGCCTGCGTATATTAGTGAAGAGCGGCGCCTTGAGCACAGAACCCGAGTACGGGCGTCACTGCGGCGTGTTGAACACCGTCCGCCCCAGGCGTCCACTCCGGTGGGGCGGCACTGGTGGTCTCGGCTTCGGGAGCCGATGAACTTGCCGCCCCAACCTCCAACGGCCGCGGTGCTGAGCCGCCGCCGCCCTGACGGTGCACGGTGCGGACCGTCGTCGGGCCCACCACCAACTCGCCATCGACTAGCGGCATTTGCAGGGCCTCAGGCCGACTGATCTGGGCGTCGGCACTCGGCGTGGGCGGGGGCACTTCCATCCCCAAGATGACGACTCCTCCAGTCGATGCCTGGCTCTCCGGGATTGGTGGCATGGCACGCAGCAGGATGATGAGATGTGGAGCCCGGCCGTGGGCCGCCTCTGCCTCTTGCGCCTTGGCGGCCACGTCTGCCTGCTCCTTGACCGCGGCGTCGTCCTGAGCCTTGGCTTCCGCCTGCGCCGCCTTGGCCACATCCGCCTTCTCCCGCTCCACCTTCTCCCGCTCCTCGCGCGCCTCTTGCGCGTTCTGCTCCGTCGCCTCCTGAAGCTCGGCGCGGGTCCACACGGCGGGGCTCTCCGGAGCCGTCCGCCGCCCCAATCACTGAGGCGGACGGGGCCCGCGAGAGAGAGAGAGAGTGGGTCCCTATGAAGGCACGGCGATGAGAGGCCGGTAAGAAGACTAGAAGAAAAAAGAAAAGCAAGCGCAAGAGCAACAACAGAAGAATCAAAGTACTCACCCGGACGCTAATGGGAGCCGCTTCGGGGCCCTCTGGAATCCTTCATGGCGGCCTCATGCCACTTGGTCGCGGCGGCCGTGTTCCAGGGCTTCTTCGCCCGGCTGCGAACGCTGCTTGGTCGGCTTCGGTGCTTGGTCGCCGCTGGTGCGATCGGCCTTGGTGAGGACTTCGCGCCTGCCTTGTCGGTGTCGTGCATACGGTGCGGCTCGTTCTCTTCTTCATCGTCATCCGGCCAGTCCTCAAGACCGCCTCCTCCGGAGCCGCCTGCTCCACCACCGCCACCTGTGGCGTCGTCCTCTTCCATGGCGGCCGCCCCAGGTCGGGGTCATCCACGTCGCTTCTCGATTGGTCCAGCATGTACTGACGACCCGGCTCCAGAGCGTCGGCGGCCGACTGGGTTGAGAAGACTTGTACCATGGCCGACTGATCAGACGGCAAATAAGAACACGAACAAGCAAAGAAGAAAAAGAATTACAAGACTCACCACAGGCGGCGGGTGTGCGCGGTTGTACGGCAGCTTGCTGAACCGCCAATCCCTCTCCGACAACTTGAAGTTGGAGAAATAGTTGACCAGCCGGGCTACCTCCATGTCCGGCAGCTCCCATGTGCACATCCGGCACGGGTCCCGGTGCCCGCTCATACTGCTAATGATGTGAGGCCGGGCTTGGAGGGGAAGCACTCGGCGCACCATGTAGGCGGCCAGCAGGTCCGAGCCCTTGAGGCCCTCCGACTCCGTCATCACCTGAAGTCGGGCGAGGACAGCGGAGGAGGTGGCCGATAGGGTGCTCGGCTTATACTGCCAGTTGGCGCGCGGCTCAACAGGCAGGCCGGCTGCATAAGCTGGCAAGTTGATGTAGTCCATCATCGGGCGTATGTTCTTGACATAGAAATAGGACCTCTGCCATCGTTTGGCCGACTGCAATAGGGAGACTGGCAAGAAGCGGTTCCCGGCACCCGGACGCCCGCACCGCCACACAGGCTCCTGGCACTGGGCCGCCGTGCCCTTGGCGGCGGTGCCAAGCAAGGTAGAAGCACTCCCAGAGCTCGAGGTGGGGAAATCTGAGGTAGCCTTCACATAGGGTGTGAAGGCGGCCAGCAGCACCACCGTGTTTGGCGTGAGGTGGTGCGGCTGGACCTGATAGAAGTTGAGGAAGGAGCGCAAGAAGCCGCTTGCCGGAAGGCCGAAGCCGCGAAGAAAATGGGACCCGAATACGACGCGTTCGTCGTCCTCCGGCGCCGGCGAGATTTCTGCCTCGGGGGGGGGCATGCACCTTCACATGCATCTCCCGGAGTAGTCGTCGTGTCTCATGAAGAAAGGAGAGGTGATCTTCATGGACATTAGAGCCGTCCCGGTCGCCGGCCCGCAAGCGCGCCATGGACGTAGGAGCTCGTTGGAGGTGCGGCCTTGTGGCGAGCAAGCGAAGCCACAGCGAGAAGAAGCCCGGCGACGGTGGGCTGCGGCAGCGCCTCGGCAAGAGGAAGGGGCGCTGTGGCGGCGAAGAGGAGAAGAATGGTGAAGGCAAAGGGAGAGGAGGCGGCGTCGTCTGCGCCCCCTCCTCCTTACCTATAGCCCTGGCAGCGGGCGCGGGCGGGCGTGGTGGATCGTGGGATTAACTGCGCCCACGACCCCAACCCCGTTACCGCGCCATAACGGCGTGTATTAACTGCGCCCCGGAAGCTCAACCGTACGCCTCGGCGCGGCCGGATCCAGCAGCGTGCGGCGCCCGATGATGGCGGGCCCCATCCTCTGGCGGCGATCTGTCATGCGCGTGGGATGGCAGGTCAACCAGCAACTGCTGGCGCCCGCGTGGCATGCGACACAGGCGGCAAGCGGACGTCACGGCTGGTGTGCCACCAGGCCCCGCTACGATGTTTCGAAATCGCCAAGCAGCCTGCTTGGTTATGGACGGCTCCTAGCAGTCAGCACCTCAGAGACGGACAAAGCAAGTCTGCCAGACCACTCGAAGTGGGAAGCTGCTGAGGCTTCTCGCCTTTTCAGCCGCGGTGCCCCACCAGCTTCGGGGACTACTGTCGGAGTAAATGACCACGGGTAGCCTCATCAGCCCCCCATGGTAATTCAAGACATCGGGGACGGCTGCGCCTCCCAAGCATCATAGACAAAGGACCGCCTTCGTGGGGCCGGCTGGTCCAAGCGGCCGGCTGCTAGAAGGCGGCGTAGCCCTGAAGGTGGCCCGAGGTGGGCCGACTCCTGTGACGGCCTCGAGAGGAAGACTCCTAGCAGGCGGCCTCACTAGAGGCCGGCTCGTGGCTGAGCGGCCTTGTTCCCTTGAAGTTAGCACCTCATTACAACGACGAGACGGGGCGGGGCTACAGTGCAGCCTGCCACCCCCGAATCCAAGGCTGAGCGTGGCCACAGTGCAGCGTACTGGGCGGAAATCCCTCGCCCGGTGCAGCACTGTAGCCACGCCGCCTATGACATCTTCCATGGCAGAGGAGGCCATGCTCCCATGACGGACTGTCACTCTGACTGCGGTGGCCCGGGCCCTACTGTCCGTGAGATGCGGGAAGGCAGCGAGCCACGACCATCGGCACAGAGGAGGCCAACTCCTAGCGGCGGCCCTCCTCCTCCCTTGGAGTCTCGTCATTAACCGGATAAGGCAGGGTGTGGCTACTGAGCACCCTTGAGGCGGCAGGTGTAGCACCAATTCCCAAACAAAGCCTCGTCATCGAGGCGAGGCTACGGTCTTGCCCAGCCAGCAGGACCCAGCGGCAGGCCCTACTGCCGGCGAGACCGGCAGCGGCCCGGGACCCAATAAGCGGTGGGCTGACAGCGGCGTGAAGCCGGCACCGGAGACCTTGCGGCTGGGTCCAACACGGGCAGATTACCATTGTACCCCCAGGGGTAGGCCTATATAAACCCCAAGGGCACCCATGCAAAGGTTCAACACCCAAGTTACCACACACACAAAAGAGAGGGTAGAGCTAGCCTTGCCCTTCTTCCTCCTCTAGCCAAACAGCTCATGGAGCAACCTTGTAGCCACTCTATTGACATAGTGATCATGCGGAGACCCCTTGAGCAGGACTAGGGTGTTATCTCCTAGGAGGGCCTCGAACCTGGGTAAGATGCATCAGCGTACGTGTCTACGCCTCATCCCGCTTCCAGGCACCGGCGACGTACTACTATACCCCTCCATGATAAGCCACCCCCTGGCATATCTCGCTGGATATCCCTGACAAGATGTGTCTCGGTCATGTCTACATAGTTCTCGAACCCGTAGGGTCTGCACGCTTAACGTTCGATGACGATTTGAATTATGAGTTTATGTGATTTGATGGTGAAGGTTGTTGAGTCCGCATAAGATCACGGACATGGCGAGAGTCTCGAAATGGTCGAGACATAAAGATTGATATATTGGACGATGTTATTGGACACGGTTGAGTTTGAGAAGTGCGGATAATTATCAGTGCGGAGGTTATCGGAACACCGGGGAACTAATGGGCCTTGATGGGCCTTAGTGGGGAGAGGAAGGGCCACAAGGGGCTGGCGCGTGCCTCCCCTTGGGCCCGGGTGGACTAGGGAAAGGCGGCGCCCCCCTTTCCTTCCCTTCCTCCTCTCCCTTCCTTCTTCCCCCTTTCCTCTTGGTGGAATCCTACTAGGACTTGGAGTCCTAGTAGGACACCCTCCTCCTGGCGCGCCCTACAGGGCCGGCTGGCCTCCCCCTCCCCTCCTTTATATACGGGGGCAGGGGGCACCCTAGGACACACAAGTTTCTCTTAACCGTGTGCGGTGCCCCCCTCCATAGTTTCATACCTCAGTCATATCGACGTGGTGCTTAGGCGAAGCCCTGCGATGGTAACTTCATCATCACGTTTTCCACGCCGTCATGCTGACGGAACTCGCCCTCGCCCTCAACTAGATCAAGAGATCGAGGGACGTCATCGAGCTGAACGTGTGCTGAATGCGAAGGTGCCATACGTTCAGTGCTTGGATCGGTTGGATCGCGAAGACGTTCGACTACATCAACCGCGTTACTAAACACTTCCGCTTTAGGTCTACGAGGGTACGTGGACACACTCTCCCGGCTCGCTGCTATGCCTCTCCTAGATAGATCCTACATGATCGTACGAAAATTTTGAAATACTACGTTCCCCAACAGTGGTATGAGAGCCAGGTCTATGTGTAGGTGTTATATGCACGAGTAGAACAAAAAGAGTTGTGGGCGATAATAGTCAAACTGCTTACCAGCAACGTGTTACTTTGATTCGGAGGTATTGTTGGATGAAGCGGCCCGGACCGACATTACATGACCGCGTTCATGAGACTGTTTCTACCGACGTGCCTCGCACATAGGTGGCTAGCGGGTGTCTGTTTCTCCAGCTTTAGTTGAATCGAGTTTGACTACGCCCGGTCCTTGTTGAAGGTTAAAACAGCACACTTGACGAAAAATCGTTGTGGTTTTGATGCGTAGGTAAGAACGGTTCTTGCTAGAAGCCCGTAGCAGCCACATAAAACTTGCAACAACAAAGTAGAGGACGTCTAACTTGTTTTTGCAGGGCATGTTGTGACGTGATATGGTCAAGACGTGATGATATATAAATTGTTGTATGTGATGATCATGTTTTGTAACAGTTATCAGCAACTAGCAGGAGCCATATGGTTGTCGCTTTATTGTATGAAATACAATCGCCATGTAATTGCTTTATTTTATCACTAAGCGGTAGCGATAGTCGTAGAAGCAATAGTTGGCGAGACGACAACGATGCTGCGATGGAGATCAAGGTGTCAAGCCGATGACGATGTTGATCATGACGGTGCTTTGGAGATGGAGATCAAAGGCACAAGATGATGATGGCCATATCATATCACTTATTTTGATTGCATGTGATGTTTATCCTTTATGCATCTTATTTTGCTTAGTACGGCGGTACCATTATAAGATGATCCCTCACTAAATTTCAAGGTATAAGTGTTCTCCCTGAGTATGCACCGTTGCTATAGTTTGTCGTGCCGAGACACCACGTGATGATCGGGTATGATAAGCTCTACGTTCACATACAACAGTGCAAGCCAGATTTGCACCGCATGAGAATACTTGGGTTAAACTTGTGAGCCTAGCATATGCAGATATGGCCTCGGAACACTGAGACCGAAGGTCGGCGTGAATCATATAGTAGATATGATCAACATAGTGATGTTCACCATTGAAAACTACTCCATGTCACGTGATGATCGGACATGGTTTAGTTGATATGGATCACGTGATCATTTAGATAACTAGAGGGATGTCTATCTAAGTGGGAATTCTTAAGTAATATGATTAATTGAACTCTAATTTATCATGAACTTAGTACCTGATAGTATTTTGCATGTCTATTTTGTTGTCGATCAATGGCTCATGCTACCGTTCCCTTGAATTTTAATGCGTTCCTAGAGAAAGCTAAGTTGAAAGATGATGGTAGGCACACAGACTGGGTCCATAACTTGAGGATTATCCTCATTGCTGCAT